>JAJJMC010016780.1:4460226-4526122 GCA_023531435.1 Papaver californicum
GATCAACATAGGTGCATGGAACAACAAATCCACCCCACCCCCCCTCCTCGTAACACAAAAGTACCCAGGAGGAGACCTGCCGGGGCCAAAAGTAAACATTAACACCTGCACCAGGATACTCAATGGAAGTACTACCTTCAACAAGCATGCAAGCAAGGGCCCTCCTATGATTTTCAGTATGGGAGAGGTCATTATATACATCGGTATTAACGGTAATTCTTGTTCGTTCACTAGTAAGCTCAGCTCTCTGATTTCGATCATTTTCCCCTTAAAAGTAGAGAGGACACGGACAAATTGAGTCAGAACGTCTCAAACACAAAATTATTGAGCATGAACTATAAAACTTGCTATGAATACTCATAAACGTCATATACATTCATTACAAAGTGTTATTCAATGGATTATATGAGTTGGAACAAACACAAGACGTTTTATAAAAAGACGTCTCAGAAGCAATTTTCACTGCCTCTTGGAAACTCTGAAGCTGACAACAATTGGTGATGAATCTAGGCTTGGTTATTATATCAAAAGTTTCATATTGGAGTCTACTACAACGTGTTAAAAGGGAACATCAATGGACCATTGATCTAAGTGTTATGGCAAAAATGGCCAGCGGAGTCAAGTAAGAAAACTGTCAGGATTTTCCTAGATACTTCCTGAATTCTATTGTTTGGTCGTTTAGACGTCCCAAAAAAGCTCAAAACCTGATTATTATTTTTACGATGGGATGTAGGAAATTGTTCTCTAAAAAGGATAGAGGGGTTAATCATCCAAAACGGAGGTTGTATGAAGGTTCTATAGTATTTTTCACGGGCATTATACTTCTGAAATTTTCATAACGAAACTTGATGAGATTTTCTAATAAAGTTGTTCATTCATTATTTTCAAGACGAGAAGACATTAATGCAAACTTATGATAAGTACTAAAATAATAATATTGTTCCATCATAACGACCATACACGAAATGTTTAATTCTAGAATACATCTAGGAGAAGAGGAAAACAAGACTAAATTAAAACTTAATCAGGAGACTCGGAGTCTGAGTCGGAGTCATGCTCGTCTTCACCCTCTTCATAAGAATCATGTTCTTCTCGATCTTCCTCAGAGTCATTTCTTCTTCGAAACCCATTTCAAGGTCCTCTACTTCATAATCATTTTTTAGAATCCCGTCAAGGTCCTCCTCTGAATCCTCTTCGTTCTCCTCATCAGGATTGGAAGGACCCACCTGCATATTATACCAAGCATCAGCACGCCCAGCTTCACGATCAGCCTCGGTTTTGGAGAAAAATTCAGATTCAGACTCATTTGCCATATTAACTTCATGATCTTCCTCAGAAGGATACTCATCCGTATCAAAATCGGGAGCTACACCATAGGGACGAACACCTCGCTCCATTTGTTCATTTTTCTCCCTTCTTGTAATTGCTTGAAGATGTTGCTTCTTCATAAAAGTCGTGAATTTATCATCATCAACCTTCTTCTTCTCCAATTCCTCTTTGCGTCTTGCTTCTTCTTCAGCATTAATCGCAAAACAGAGATCCAGATTATATTGACGAGTTTCCTTCAAACGATCTAGAGGCATACCTCGAACAAGTTTTCTGACCTTATTCAAAGAACGAATGATTTTTTATAGTACTTCTTGAGGAGAAGCTACCTTCATCCTTTTGCCTCTGCAACCTAATTTCTTGCTTAAAGGATTAGAGCTACGGTTTCGATCAGGAACTGCCATGATCTTCCTAAAACATAAATATACAAGATAAGTGCTTCAAAAAAAAAAATGATCATAGGTTTTGGTCTATTAATCAAAAATCAAACTTACTGATATTCTTGTTGTTGCTGTTGAAAATAAAATTACTTCACTCTAGAAGAACAATGGTGAAACTAGGGTTTGATGGAATAATATTCTCAGTATTATGAAAATATATATACGTATGATATATGAGAAAAATTTGGAAACCCTAGTTCTATTTGATAATGAGATTACTATTGAAAAATCCTAGCTTATCTAGGTTGGTGATTCAAAAAAAAGGACGTGCTTACCTTTGCTCCTAGCCGGTGACGCTGGCCAATTGCCACCACCAACACCTTCTACTGCTAACAAACAGAACGGGAAAAGATGGAAGTGGCGTAAAAGAAAGAAGGGAAGCATATATATGAGCTAAACATGAAGAGTCCTTGTCTAATCGGGAAACTTAGAAAAAAGAAGAAAAAATGGCGCCAACCAGCCTCCCTCCTATCCGCGGCAATATTGGTCTCTCTTTTCCGTGATAATTGGTATTCCTAGCAAGAACAAAGGCATTTACTATCCCCAGCCAAACTCTACACTAAGGTGTGGATATCTCGATATCCAAGAAGCTAAGTATATCTTCTTCTACTCTTAAAATTTAAATTATGCACATATAATTATTGAAAGCATATTGTCACCATCTAGTGCTTACTGCGCAACATTAGCATTCCTCACTAAGAAGGGGACTAATGTAGATGGTGAGTTTTCTACAAGGGCAAGAATTATAAAATTGTCCTCTGCTAAGCAAGAGGAATATCAAAGGATATGTGCGTATTTATGCGCATATGCTCAACTCTATAGCAAAATATAGAATATTGTATCTCTGCTTAAATTCAACAAGCGAATAAAGAGTACAGATTCTCTTTAAACATTCTAGACTGGCCTTGCAACCTTCTCAATACTCATAATATTCATGCCATATCAATCTAGTCTCAAGTCGCATAAATTCCACAGTTGAATTCCTTGAAATTTCCTTGAATGTGCATCGATGTTCCAGTAACATATATCTAACGCAGGGAAAGTTTCTTAAACCCCAAAATATACTCTAGCTTAACGCTTCATTTGCAATGAACTCTTCTCAAATTGCTCTTCTGAGCTCAAATACGTTATTTTAGCACTTTGCTTAAATATAAGCCAAATTATGCGCCACTCCTTTTGGACGCGCCACAATCAAGAAGCAATGCCTCAAAAGACGCACTGAGCCTCTGAGCTAGGCTAACCCTAACCTTTTCTCCTATCAGCTCCAAGTTAGCACTAGTTATTTGGATTAGTACCACAATGGCACCAGTTAGCCACATTAGCGCTAAAAGTGCTAAGCCTAGCACCTGAGAAGCGCCAACTAACCTAACATGGTCTTAGCTAGCACATATTGGCCTGATGAGGCCTTAGCTAGAGCATCATTACCTTAGCACCTTAACATTAGCGCTAAAAGTGCTAACCAGAACCCTAACCCTAACCCTAACCCTAACCCTAGCACCAAAGGTGCAAACTTCCTTGGCCGATGTGATTGGCTTAATTGGCTAAAAACGAGTAGAGAACTTATTATCGAAGTAACTTTGGAGTCTAATGGACTTGTTGAACTCATAACTTGTCTAGGATTTTTAGTAAACATATTTTGAAGAAGATTTCACTTGTATTCATGTTCACTAGTGGAGAAAGAATCCTTAATCATTCTCATCCTCATACCGTATTTTTTTTACTTGTTTTCGTATCTTTGCATTACTTTTATTTTCAGAAACATCAATTGACAACTTTAACTCAAAGCTTCCTGAGGACCGAACCTACTTATCATTATTATACTAGTTAGTGTAAGAAAGTAAGGAATATATTTTTGACGAGTTCGACACCTCGGTCACGGCCTAAAAGATGGATTCCTATCTAGAAGCTAGCACATTAGCCTTGCTCTCAAAACGCTAGCACATTAGCTTTTTACGCCTAAAGAGCTAAGATATTACCATTTGCGCTAAGAAGCTAGTGCTATCCTTGCTAGTTGCTTCCCTTAAAAAAAACATCATTCTTTTTCAATACTGGCCTAATATCAACATTGATCTTATATGATTATCTAATAATCCTTCTTGCTTAAGAAGCTCTTTACAATATTATCCTCGAACATCTTCTAGATTTATGCCAAGTCACTTTTAAGTTAACATTTGGCCGTTAAAACTATGCCATCTTATTTCAAATATAGTACATAATTACCTAACTTACCAGGCTCGATACTGATCAGTCTGATTATCAATTCAGTGAGTTGCGTAACTTGCCTCACTTACTTAGAAAGTCATTTGACTTGACTTGACCAGATAAAAACAACAGTGGTTCATAATTTCACTATCACTCAACGAGATACCAAATACAACACATGGGGGGGTTCTCATTGGGGTATTGGTCTGGCAGTCTATGGCAATCGTGCGTTGTGGCAAAACATCCACGAACAAGAAGGTAACAAATAATAGGACAATTACA
Organism: Papaver californicum; assembly: GCA_023531435.1. NCBI lineage: Eukaryota > Viridiplantae > Streptophyta > Magnoliopsida > Ranunculales > Papaveraceae > Papaver > Papaver californicum. Next base: position 4,464,477 of record JAJJMC010016780.1, read on the forward strand.
AGACAGTTGAGAGTACGAGGATTAGTTGTCATACAAGTCTTCCTTACTTTTCGGAAATGACCCCACTACAATCTCCACAATCGTTACTTCTCCACTTTTTCTCTAACTTCCACCACTTATGAGAAATCAATGTGTCTTCTCATAACAATAAAAGACACAAAGAAAAAGATAAACGAACTAAGATATACAAAATTGGCAATTCATCCCAGAGATAATCCATTATAAACTACAACTCGGATTTTTTCAACCTTCTTTGCTTCCCTCCCGTAAGACCTACCCAATCTTCTCCACCTTTGTGATCGAAACATGACTTGAACGTCCATTTCTTAGTTTAGGCTCGTCCTGTTCGTGCTTGATCTCTTGAACCTACTTGAAAGTACCTTTTTGCAGTACATTTGTTGCCACCCTAAAACAACAGGTCAACGTTATTTTCAAGTACGAAACCCTAAGTTGGACAAATGTTAGACCAAACACTAAAATTGGACAAAATATAAGTACCAAACACCAATTAACCCCAATATTTTGGATCTGCCATTCCTTGTTCAGTTGGTAGACGTCGAATATGAGGTAACTTTATAGCGCTATATCGTACCCACACTTCTATGAGTTCGACCACCTCTTTTATAGGAAAGGGTAAGTCATGAAATGATGGAGCTTCCCTTAGTAATTGTTTTTGATGTTGGGTCGGTGCTGGATCTACGAATTGTGATGCTTGCCTTTAGTGGGCCCTTTGAGGTGGTCGAACCGCCTATGGTACTGGAGTTGGAATTGGGCTGGTGATGCATGCTTGGTTGTTGCTCTGGTGTTGAAGCTTTCCTTTTGCCTCTTTCAGTCACAACATCCACAAATGGTTGAATGTTGTACTTTTTGTTGACAAGACGTCGGTTTCCACGAATCTCACGTGTTTCTTCATTTCTGACGGGTATGATACTCTCAAACAAGGCAGGTGCAGTTTTGGCCGACCACTTGGCAGCCTCATGCAGTTCAGAAAATGTCTAAAATTGCAGATAGTACATCATGATAGACAGGTGCCTTTCATTGATGCAGAGTTCCACCAATTGAAATTCACTTACATTCGGATCATGACAATCTAATGCTTGAATTTTGAATCGTTTCACATAATCATTATGATGCTTGTTGTTTCGCTGAAACATCCTTCCCAAGTCTGACAACGTGATCTGCTCGGATACAAAGAAAAGATTTATGTAAAAAGTATTGAACATCTCACACCAGTTGGCAATACTGTTGGGAAAAATGTTATTGTACCATGTGTATGCTCTCCCAGTGAGAGATTTGGAAAATTCTCTGAGACGGAGTAAATGTTGATACTCATGCTCCCATAATGACTCCAGAAAGCGTGATACATGTTCACCAGCATTCCCAGTTCCATCATAGAGCGAGAATAAAGGGGAAGAATATCCAATAGGAAGAGGAATTCTCTACATTTCAAAAGGATAAGGAAGTCGGTGTTGATGAATAGCAGATGTACTCTCATTCCCATAATTTTGGAGAATTCGTTCCAAGTTTTCATGAGTAACGAAGTTGGTTTGTTGACTCCTTTATGGCGTGTGGTTAGGAAGAACACGAATCTTTTCATCTTCTTGATCGTGACCCTTTGAAGTGATGGAATCAGCATTCGCTTTGGAAATATTCTTAGTTTGCTCTGGTGATAACTTATATATAATGATCTTGAGGAAGGCGATGACTTCTTTTTATGTTGTAGCCATATTCTACTGGGTTCTGGCAAGAGTCTGTTGCGTCTGCATCAAATCAGCTATGGTAGACGGAGTCTGAGCATCCTTAACTTCTTCAGTATGCTGACCAAAAGGAGGAGGAGTTGTAGCACCAGTGTTGGAGTGTTACTACGAATACCAGTGCTAGTACTAGCAGAATTGGCATTGGGGTTAGTTGCTGAAGCCGACCTAAGATCAACCATTTTGAAGAATTGAGAAAATTGAGAAATTGATAATTTAAATTTGCAACCGAGAGAATGGTCTTCCACTGTGGTCGCCAAATATTTGTGGGTAAAAAGGTAAAAGTGGGGATAAGCTAATGAAGAATATGTCTAAACCTTAAAACATTTGTATAGTGGAAGTACTTTTAGAGTTGAGAGATCAAAATCATGCAAGATTGTCCTAAACCAAGAAATGGTCGTTCCAATCTTGGAAGATAACTTGTGTGCTCTGAGTGTTCTGATTTCAATAGATAGAAGAATTTATTTATAATAGTTGTAAGTAATCGTTCACCCTGACCTTGTAGGAAGTGGTGGTGAAGTGGAGATGGTAGAAAGTGCGTCTAAAACCGTTCACCACTTGTTTGAGGATGACTGGACGATTATACGAGACACTTTCCCCTAATGGGTGCAACAGCTACACCGCATATCGTGGACCGCCAGATAAATACCTAGAGCTGGAAACAGGTTGGGTTAGTGCCGACCGGCGGCGGGTTGACGAGTTACGGTTTATGTGTTTAACCCTAACCCGGCCCGTTTACATCTAAGGATCCAACTATTTAACCCTAACCCTTAACCGGTTGACCCTAGATTTAATATAGTTTGGAAATATAACCATTTGAAATGCTATAAATATGTATAAGCATATTTAGGTCAGCATCTCCCCATTCTCCTTTCTATCTTTGCACTGTTTCCTTTTTAAATTTTTTCTCTCTGTTATACTGATCTCTCCATTACTAGTGGTCCAGACTTCTTTCTCTAATTTTTTGGATGATATTGATAAGAACCTTGTTGGGGTTCTTATCGAGGAGGCGCAAACAGACCAAAAAATACAAGAGTAGATTGATTTAACTTTTTGATAACCAAACCCTAACATGTATATATCTGTTTACATTTTCACTCTAAGACAACTTATAGATGACCTGGACAGTTAAATTAAGTAACCTAAACAAGTAATAAAACACTGAATTCAACAGACAGTAACAATGTTGCACCAACTCTGACTATTGTCTTTAGTCCCGTTGTAGTTGTGGACGATTTCTACCATTCCTGCCCCCTTCAGACCAACCTTGTCCTCAAGGTTTAGATCTACGACAAATATTTCAGCATTTCCCTCTCCTTGGTAAGGCAACTCTGAAGTGGTTGTTGTCATCGAAACTGCTGCACTTTTCAAATTCGAAACATGAAATACGGGATGTATACGAGATCCAGCTGGGAGTTCAAGTTCATATGCGACCTTACCTACACATTTAACAATCTTGTAAGGACCATAGTATCGAGGAGAAAGTTTTCGGGTACCTCTTCGAACTGTAGACTGTTGCCTATATGGATGTAGTTTTAAATAAACATGATCTCCAACTTGAAATGTCTTCTCTCTTCTTTTCAAATCTGCTTGTTGCTTCATCCGATTGCGTGCTTCTGCTAAATTATCTTTAAGGATGCCTAGTATATTATCTCTGTGAGACAGGGCTTCATCAACTGGTGTAGTTTAGGCTTCACCAGGAAGATAACTAAGAAATGACGTTGGTTGTATACCATATAACGCTTCAAATGGAGACATTTTAGTAGAGGTATGGTATATAGTATTGTAACAGTATTTTGCCCAATGAAGCCAAGTAGACCAAGATTTCGGTTTATGCCCAACAAAACATCTTAAATATGTCTCCAAACACCTGTTAACAACCTCGGTTTATGCCCAACAAAACATCCATTTGAGGGTGATATGACGAATTCATCTTCAGCTGCGTTCCTTGGAGACGAAATAGTTCTTGCCAAAAACGACTAGTGAAAACAACACCACGATCAGAAACTATCAACTTCGGATTCCGTGCAACTTTATAATATTATCTACAAAAGTTTTAGCTACCGAAACTGTTGTGCAAGGATGCTTAAGAGCTATGAAATGTCCATATTTCGTGATTCTATCGACCACCACAAAAGTTATTGGTTTACCGAAAGTATTAGTTAGTCCATCGATAAAATCCATGGAATTTTTTCCCAAATGGTGTCAGGTATAGGAAGAGGCTAAAGAAGACCACTTGGAGCTAGTGTGTCGTATTTATTCCTTTGACACACAACACATTTAGCTATAAAATCCATGACATCTAGGCGAATTCCTTTCCAGTAAAACATTTTCTTCAATCTTTTTATTGTCTTCAGGTAACCCAAATGCCCTACCATAGGAGTTGAATGATATTCATTTAACAAAACTTCTTTCTATCTAATCTGGATTGATCACTAGTTGTTGATGGTATTTGAGCAAGCCATCTTCGACAATATAGTGTTTAGCAGCAAAATTAGAATTATTAATCTTTGTTATTTCATTTTGCACCCAATGATCATCCTTTAACTCAGCTTTTAAATCTTCCATCCATGAATAGATAGTGTAGGTTATGGCAGAGATTTCCCCATCTTCATATATTCGAGAGAGAGCATTGATAACTTTGTTTTTAACTCCTCTTTTGTAGATGATGGTATAGTCATAACCCAATAGTTTAGTCAGCCATTTTTTTGTTGAACAGGTGTAGTGGCTATTGCATCAAGGAAGTGTTTCAAGCTTTGCTAATCAGTATGAATAACAAACCTTCATCCAAGTAAATATGGCCTCCACCTTGTTACTGCGTAAACTATAGCTAACAACTCATTTTCATACGCTGATAACCCAAGATGTTTAGGCGTTAATACCTTGCTTGAGTAGGCTATCGGGCGTTGATCTTGCATGAGAACTGCACCTAACCCCTGTCCACCAGCATCACATTCAATAAGAAACGACCTTGAGAAGTCAGGTAATACGAGAACTGGTGTAGATGACATCGCCTTCTTTAAATTTGCAAAAGCAACCCCAACTTCCAGAGTCCACTTGAAATTTTCTTTCTTCAATAATTGCGTTAACGGTTGAGCTATTGTCCCATAATTTTTGATAAATTTGCGACAGTACCCTGTAAGTCCTAAAAACCCTCTCAATACTTTTATTGACTTTGGTAATGGCCAATCTATCATGCTACTGACCTTAGACAGATCGGTTGTCACCCCTTCAGATGAGATCATATGCCCCAAATATTCTATCTCCCATTTACCAAATGTACACTTAGTTACTTTAACTACTAAGTGATGATCTTTCAGCAACTGAAATGTGATCCTGGGATGCTTCAAGTGGTCTACCCATTGCCTGCTATAGATTAGTATGTCATCGAAAAAAATCCAAATGAAATGCCGCAAATGAGGGCGAAATATATCATTCATTAAATGATGGAAAGTAGATGGTGCATTAGTCAACCCAAAAGGCATAACCAAAAATTCGTAATGCCCATCATGTGTGCGAAAAGATTTTTTAGCTATGTCATATTTGTGCATTTGGATTTGGTGGTAACCCGAACGTAAATCTAATTTTATAAAATATTGTGCACCGTGCAATTCATCTGAAAGTTCTTCAATAACATGTATAGGAAACTTATCTTTAACTGTGCTTGGTTGAGAGATCGATAGTCGATACACAGTCTCCAAGTATTGTCCTTCTTTTTCACCAAAACTGGGGGGAAAAAGGGGCTCGTGCTCGGTCGAATCATCCCGGAGTCGAGTAATTCTTTCACCACCTTCTCGATTTCAGATTTCTGGAAGTGGGCGTACCTATATGGCCGCATATTGATGGGAGTAGTTCCTGATATCAAGTTAATCTAATGATCATGCTCACAAACTGGTGGGAGTTGCATAGTCGACGTTACCATTTCTTCGAAGTCACTGATTAGATCCTGAATTTCTTTAGGAATCAAGCTGGTTTTGTCTGTTCTAAGAACTGAATGGATTTGACATAATACACCTTGATCACCTTTTGCAATCAAATGCTGCGTAGTATGTGCAGAAGCCACCTTTGATTTAAGAGTCTGAATACCAAAGAGACGAATTTTACTGCCTTGTGACACAAATTCCATTACCAAATTGTTAAAATCCCAAGTAATAGGACCCAATGTCTGTAACCATTGGGCTCCTAGTACCATATCGCAACCACCAAAACTAAGCACATGAAAATCGTAACTGAATGTATGATTTTGCAATCGAAACTTTAACCATATCTTCAAATCGGTTATCCTTGAAAAATTTGAGGTTCGCACGCTTAGGAATGGAAGGATCAATGAAATTATGCATACTTCCCGTATCAATTAATATTGTAATGGATAATCGTTTAATCTCACCTTGCACCCGCATCGATTGGGGCGTATCAGACCCTGCTAAAGCATGAACTGAAATTTCTGCTGGTTCCTCATCATTTTCATCATCACTGAACTCTTGTTCTTCCTCATCTAAATTCCCAACAGCTCCTTTAATCCAAAACAATGTTTAATTCTTGCAACGATGCCCTCGATGCCAATGCTCATCGTATTTATAACATAACTTTTGTTGATGTCTGGCGGTAGATTCCTCATGTGTTAATCGTTTAATAAGGGGTAAAGAACTGGTGGCTTGTGGTGCTGCTTTTATAGCCAAAGGTCGGACTGTAACCAAAGGAGATTTCTGGTGGTTCCGATAACCTTGTCTCAAAATAGCCATGTTGTCATTTTGTAATCGAGCAATCCCAATTGTTGTCACTAGGGTTAACGGATTAAATGATTGTACTTCCAACCGAAGTTCATCTTTCAGCCCTCCAATAAAACAACTAATCAAGAAATCTTCAGATAACCCTGTCACCATGTTTGATAATCTTTCAAACTCTTATTTGTAATCAGCAAGAGAACCTGTTTGACGTAGTTTTACAAGTGATGCAGCTGGATCATCATAACGATTTCTTCCAAATCGCTTTTGTAAATCAGTTGAAAACCCTACCTAATATTATATTGGCTCAACTGATTTCATCCATTTATGCCACTGCAAAGCCTTACCATCAAGATGGAACTAGCAATTTTTACCTTTTGTAGTGGTGGTGTTTCATAAAATTCGAAATAAAGTTCAGCTTTATAGATCCAACCTTCTGGATCAGTTCCATCAAAGTACGGAAACACCAATTTCCCAATTCCATCAGTTCTTTTTCTAAAACTTGATTCGTATTCACAGATGAAGATGCAAACTCCCTTGCCTCTAATTCTCTTACTAATCGATTGCTAGATTCAACCATAGAAGAAGTCTGACTAGTGAGATCTTATAGATGTTTTTCTGTGGCTTCATTCTTCTTACGTATCAAATGAGTTTCAGCAACGGCGACTCTGAATACCAACTGATAAGAACCTTGTTGGGGTTCTTATCGAGGAGGCGCAGACATAGCAAAAACACAAGAGTAGATTGATTTAACTTTTTGATAATCAAAACAATATACCATAACATGTATATATCTATTTTCACTTTCACTTTCACTTTCACTCTAAGACAACTTATAGACGACCTGGGCAGTTAAAATAAGTAACCTAAACAAGTAATACAAGACTGAATTCAACAGACAGTAATAATGTTGCACCAACTCTGACTATTGTCTTTAGTCCCGTTGTAGTTGTGGACGATTTCTACCAGATATCCACTTTGTAAAAAAACATCCCTCTCTTTTTAATCTTTCTTTGCACCGATCTACATTGATGAGACCTTGTTCATCTTCTATCAAAGATTACGTTTTTATGCACTGTATTTATGTATTTTGTTGGTGATAATTGATGATTGATTATTTTGGTTTTTATATTTTACTGGTATGGGTATATATTTTATTCTTGCTTAAGATTTAATCTGATCGATATTACTGAACATCGTTTTGTAACTGAACGCAACATTTCGTGGAAACTGGGTACTGCTCTACTTTGGGTACACATCTAGTTGAGAAAACGGTAAAGGCCATCAAGATATTAGGTTGGTGTATACGCAGTTTCCAGTTTTTGATTACCATTCTAATGTCATGTAACTGATTTATGTTTAGATCTGAAAAAAATCGTAGCTTTGGGAATTTTTACAATTTAGAATGTAAAATTTGAAGATTATTAGTTGTTATTGAAGATTTGATTAAACCAATATTGAGGTTTTCTAAACTGATTTAGGGGGATTACTTAAAGTTTCTTCCTTACAACCCTAATATGCATAAATTCAAAAGAATTTCTATAAATCGACGGGTTTGGGGGTAACCCGTAGGTTGGCTCTAACCCGGCCCGTTTATGGCCGGTCGTAAAATGCTAACCCAAACCCGTCATGTTTAGTCAACGGTCCGAGCTGGGCCGACCGAGTTAGGTACAACCCGTGGGTCGGGTAACCCATTTCCAGCTCTACTAATACCCTAGTAAGTATCCCCTCATTTGTGACATCTTTGATGTCTCATATGATTTTAGCAGAAAAATACTACTTAGTGTGAGGTCAAGTTGTGACTTGCTTAGTCAAATTGACTCATGATTTGTCATGCCTGGATAGACATGGATAACTAGTCAGGCTCATATGGAGCATGCAGACTGAAAGTAAATATGTATTTATTCAGGCCTCATGTCAAGACTCTGATATGCTTAGGAAAGCAATAAGAGTTAAAATATGTCAACTAGTATTGACATGCTGAAATGAATAGGTGATGCCGGATGCAGGCATCGAGTAGGTCGAACACTACCTTTCACGTCATCAGCGAAAGGTGATTGATGGTCATGAAGTAATGAGGAAGAAAATATTTAGGTATTGAAGTGGTCAAACATATGTAGCAGAACATGTGTGTGAAGCCACAAGAAATAATATACATTTGGCCAGACGCTATGGTGATCCATCCATGGTCAGTCGTATGTTAATTGTATATATTATATGTCATACATAATAAATTTAATTTTGTGAAAATATGCTCACTGTGGCAGTTACACATTATAAACCATATGTGGTCTGTCAAAAATAGTGTACGGTACATGGAGTAAGTCGTTGATCTTGGGAGGCTACATATAAAATATGTCGTGTGCCTTTTTAAGCATAAGGAAGAAATGGTGACTCCCAACTTCTAATTTTGCAACGCTTATAAGCGTTGCAGAGAAGATGGAAAGAGGTTGGGACTCCAAGCTTTAATATTTTCAACGTTTATAAGAGTTGTAGAAGGGGAGTGGGACTCTAAGGTTTAAATTTGCAACGCTTATGAGCGTCGCAGAAGAGGAGTTGAGACTCCCAGCTCTAAGTTTACATTCGGACTTCCATGGATTTTTGCTTCCAACCAAGTTGGCCGTCCATGAAATAAATCTTGACCATTATTGGGTTTTTAATGCGACCAATCATGGGAGATTATTAACCTAAGCCTGGCTAGGATAATGTCTAGCCAATTAGAGCTTCAATTTAGTGTCTAGCATACAATTGTGAATGGCACAAAATTGTGGCTGGCATAAAAACTAAATAAAAATCGACTTGAGATGTAGGCATAACCGTGATACCTAATCAAGTATACTCGTGTGTATCTTGCTATGTGCTTTCATACAGGCTTGTATGGACACTTTATTATCCATTTAGGGTTTGAATATTGATATAAAGTAAGTATAGAAATTCAAACGGGGAATATAGCACTAGAGAGGACTCAAGTTTCTCTATATTAGTGGGAAATCCATCTAGGAGCTTGAGATTTATTATGTAGAAATTATAGAATATCTGGAGTATTGCACCAAGCATCAACGTTATTCTAAGAATTTCATACATAGATAGATATTGAGTCATACAATAATCATGATTATATATAGAGAGAGAGGCAGAGAGACAGGGATGGACACTTATCATGACTTAGTATATTCCTAAGATTCTTTGCATATGAAAATATACCAAAGTTCTATATTTCTGATACCCGGGTCAGAAACATATTTGTTTACAATTTCAGCCTTGGAAAAAACTCACCATCTAGCTACATTAAGTCCCTTGCTTAGCGCGGAACAATAATGTTGCGTGGTAAGCACTAGATGATGACATGATAGACGGAAGTAAAATACCATAGCTTAGTTGTTAAGTGTTTCCAGAGATGTCGCAGTTAGCTTGAACTTCCTTAGCAGTCACACTGTTGAAGCATCTATCAACAATCAATTTGTGATGCATGTCGTAAGCGCAACAAATTAATCAATATATCTTCCGCTAATTAACTAGTAATATAGCGGTAGTAAGGATCGTTCCCACGTAGAGTTGTATAATTGATAGATTATTTTGATTAGCAAAACTAGAATAAATACTAAAAATAGAGGTTTAAAAATCAATTAAATAAAAATAAGAAATGAATATAAAGATTTCAATGTAATTTAATTTAAATATCTAATCCCTAGATTTAAATAGAGTTTAATAATGTAATTCTAAGTCTCGAGGGTATGCACCTCTACTAAACCAAGAGTGCACATTCCTCCCATCATCATTGGTTGTTTATCTAACCCTGGTTATTATTTTTCTTATAATTTTATATATAAAAAAAATTATACGGACAATTGGAAACAATTAAAACTCAAATCATTATTTATATACATTTTTCTTCTTACTTTACTTTTGATATGTGGGACAACTAGCTCTTTTATCTATCTTTACTGTGGAACATCTCTTTTGTATTTTTGGACGCATATTACTCTAAGAAAGATCTTTTCTTGCATCCTTAAGTTACCGGATTACATACATGTAATATAATACTAACAAGGTTAAAAAGTTCTCATTTGTTTGATTTGTGGAAGTTCTCATTTGTTTTGAAAATTCAAATCCTTCCAATTGGTCTAAACTAATATGCCTATGTGATACCTCGCATATGTCTTAGATGTTGGGAATGGAAGAAATTGATTGATCAAATTTTGCTGTTGACGATGAAGTAGATGTTTTTTCTTATTATGAATCTATAAATAGGAGTTTTACTGATCAATTCAATTGATTTTGATGCTTCAATTGAAACTATTGATTTTATCCTCTCAGTTGAAAGTGTTTTCATTGATTATAATATATAAAGTAACCCATTGATCCAATCTTTAAAGATAAAATAAAAACAATTGGTTCATGCTTTGGAAGGATGTTTCTAATGTTGAGAGACAAATACTATGAAAAACAAAGGTTAAAGAGGGAAGAGATCTCGGGTTTTGTGTGAAATATTTGTTTATGTGATTTCTATAGCCAATGCAGATAACTAATTTTAATATTTAAATATTATTAACATAATAAATAACTAGAATTAATAATTAAGCCTATAAGAAAGGGAGGAATGTGCACCCCGGGTTAAAAGGGGTGCACAATATAAGACTCTTAAGTTAAGTATTTTAATTAATGTAAATTGATTATTTCATGAAAAATTTGAGATGTATAAAATTTAAATAAATTAATTGATAATTTTAAAAAATTAAAAAAATAAATTTAAATAAGTATAAACATGTGTCAATAAAACAAACAATTTATTTTAGGTATAATGGAAAAAATATACCATAAAAAAATCAAATAAGTAAAATGTAATTCAAAATTATTTTACTAGAACCTTTTAAAATGCCACAAAGTTATATTTATGTTATTTTGAGTTGAGTTGAACGCAATTAAATTATTCTATCTTTTAAAATCCAAACTCTTTTATATGAATATATTTTAAAAAAAAATATGAATAATTTTATATAAAAATCATTAGGTTTGATATTCCATATTTTTTTCCAAGATCAAAAAAGTTTGGACTTGGATTTCATCATAAGATTTGCCTTATAAAAAGCCCGAAGAACTTCTTTTTGAGAATCTTGACTTCAGTTCTTCTTCTTCTTATTTTATTTTAGGTTTGAGTTTCTGTCTCTACTTCACTCTGCACATTAATTCTAGGGTTTAAGGGTGGAAGTAGTGGAGAAGAGTAATGGCTAAATTAGGAAAGACAAATTTAGATTCAGGATGGATTGCTGCAAGATCTACTGAAATTCATCTTGATGGAATTCAGCTCACTACTACTCATCCCCCTTCTTTTTCTTCCAATTCCTCAAATTGGATTGAAGCTGTTGTTCCTGGAACGTAATTCACCTCTCTCTCAAATTCCCTCAACACTCTGTTTCAGTTGTTTTTTACTGAAATAAATTCAATTGAAGCTCAAGTTTTCAATAAAGTTTCATATATGGTTCAAATTACTGTTTTTTGTGAAATGTTGTCATGTTTGTTTGATTAATAGTAAATTCTAGTACATTTAGTTGTGATTCATGACAAGATACAAGGGAGATCTAAAGAGTGTTGAAATTTCATGAGATTTTTTGTGGTTTGATCTTAGCTAATGATGATTTTGTATTGTAGTGTTTTAGGAACACTGTTAAAGAACAAGCAAATACCAGATCCTTTCTACGGATTAGAAAATGATGCAATTATTGACATTGCTGACTCTGGAAGGGATTACTATACATTTTGGTTCTTTACTACTTTTAAGTGTGCAGCGGTAATTAACAAGCATTTCTTGATCTTCATTTTGCCGACAAAAATTTGAAGTTCTGGTAGAATTTCAGTGGGTAATTACCATGTGCTTGGATTTTAAATTTTGGATTGATGCTTATGACAGTGATTTATTTGTTGTAGTCAGCAAACCAGCACGTGGATCTGAATTTCCGCGCGATTAATTACTCTGCTGAAGTATATTTGAATGGACACAAAAAGATCTTGCCTAAGGGGATGTTTCGTAGACACTCTCTTGATATTACTGATATTCTGCATCCTGATGGTAATAACTTACTAGCAGTTCTTGTTCATCCGCCAGACCATCCGGGTACAATTCCTCCTGAGGGGGGTCAAGGCGGTGATCATGAGGTATACAATCTTTCCCTGTAAAATATGATGATAAGATTTTATTCCAGATGTACGAGAACAAAATTCAAGCTAGGTAGGATCTTTTAACTATGTATGTTACGTATCACCTACCTTACGCAGAGTAATTAGATATGAACATACCTTACATTTGGTCTTACTAGATAATTTTAGTGGATTTTGGTCGTCGTAGGTAAAACATAAAGAATCCTGCGTTATGTAACATGCCCGAACGACTTAACATTATTTGAAGAATAAAAAATGTATTTGTATGCTTTGATATATGCTCAACTATATTATTTACACTGACTATTTTTTTATTTTTTTATTTTTTTATGACAGATTGGAAAAGATGTTGCTGCACAATACGTTGAGGGTTGGGACTGGATGACGCCAATAAGGTAACTGCTGTACTTATCGTTACTATTTGCTTGCAGTTCTGTTTAGAACTTCATTTACAATAGTACCTGAGCAGGAAAGAAAAACTCCCATTGCAGCTGATGTCTTTTGTGCCAAATCAGTGAACAGGATGCTTTCGAAAACATTTATGTAGCTGCCTAGTTTTTCCCGTGCAGTTAAGTACCCTCTTCTAGTAAACTTATGCTTCTGCACTAAATGTTTTGAATTGCAGGGATAGGAACACTGGCATCTGGGATGAAGTGTCTGTCTCTGTTACCGGGGTAAGTTGCTATTTGCATAAGATGCATTTATATGACAAATCTCAAGGCTCTCATTCTGCATTTTTCATTAAAAAGGAAACAAATAGGGCAACACTTTGAATCTTTTATATATATATAGCACTACATACTTTAAAAAATTCCCTCGTCTCTTTCCGATCAATGGAATAAGACACATAATTGTACTCGCGGAAGCAGCAATTATAATTTGTTATTTTGTCTTGAATGCAGCCGGTGAAGATAACCAATCCTCACTTGGTTTCATCCTTCTATGACAATTACACGAGAGTATATCTACATTCTACTATTGAGTTGGAGAATAGAAGTGCTAGGATTGCAGAATGCTCTTTGAATATCCAAGTATCAACTGAACTTGAGGGAAATATGTTCTTAATTGAGCATCATCAGACGAGTAATTTGTCAATTCCTCCTGGTTCACATATTGATTATACACTGCCTCAGGTAAGCAATGTGATATTCTTTGTTAGTGTATTCCACTTCACTGACAAAAATCTTGTTTGGGACCGCATTTGTTGTTGTTTTTTTCTTTTTGTCTTTTGGAGTTTGGATATCAAATTTATGAGATGAAATGGCCTATAATAGAAAAGTATGTAAGAGGCCTATTATCAGTTGTATATTCTGTATAATTGGCATATAATTCTTGCTTTAAGTGGCATAGCTATTTTACTTACACAAAGGACAGTGCAGCTCTTTTTCTACAAGCCCTATTTGTGGTGGCCTAATGGCATGGGGAAGCAATCCCTTTACAATGTTGAGATCACTATTGAGGACAAGGGATTTGGAGAGTCTGACTCTTGGAGCCAACATTTTGGATTCCGCAAAATTGAGAGTTCAATAGATAATGCTACTGGCGGAAGGTATATTTTTCAATCAAATTGTGATGCTTGTGACGGGTTTTTTCATGGATAAGCTGCTTCTTTAATCTTTCTAGCCCATACACTTGCAGGTTGTTTAAGGTCAATGGACAACCAATTTTTATCCGCGGAGGGAATTGGATACTGTCAGATGGGTTATTGCGTCTGTCAAAAGAACGATACGAAACAGATATTAAGTTTCACACAGATATGAACTTTAACATGATCCGCTGTTGGGGCGGTGGATTGGCTGAGAGGCCGGAATTTTATCACTATTGTGATATTTATGGTTTGCTGGTAAACTTCTCGCTCCCTTTCGTTTCTCCTGTATCCGGTGGATTACACACATTCTTGGAGTTGAAAGTGTTGGAATTTCAGCTCCATAGTCACCTTATTTAAAGAGTTAAACATGATAGTAGCTTTACCTTATGCTGAAACATGCTTTCAACTAGCACCGAAGGGTTTTTTTTTCTTTCTTTCTTTCCCTAGCTACCTGGGCTTGTATATAGCGGACCTCTTCTTAGTTTTTTTAAAAAATAAAAAATAGTATTAACATACTCCAAAGCTTTGTTTACTAAGAGCATGATAATATAAAATAGACTATACACTTAGAAATAGAATCGTCTGGAAATCATAACAAGAGAATATAACTATTACTAAATTTATGCCTTGGACTTCTACTTATATTTCCTCACACTTAATCAATGGATAAAGCAGAATTTCTTTTATGTATAAGGTTAGAAGAGAGTCCTAGTCATGCTTGCACATGTCTCTCGAACTCATGAGTTGGAGAGACACCTCTCTTGGCTACATAGAACAATTCATATAATAATTAACTTAATCCAGCATTAACCACAAACAAGATTAAATACATGATTTCAACTTTAATTCACATGATTATCCGGATTTTACAAATCTGGCTTAACTTAAGTTTATTAGAGATTAACTAAACCTAGTCATGATATGATGCTAAACCATTAAAAGCCAACAGAAAGACCTTAATTTTCGTAGTGTCTAGTTTAATTTACTTCTGTTCCTCAATTTTTTAACGCTTTCAGGTGTGGCAAGAATTCTGGATAACAGGAGATTGTGATGGAAGAGGTGTTCCAGTATCAAACCCTGATGGTCCGTTGGACCATGACCTTTTCTTGATATGTGCAAGGGACACTGTGAAGCTCCTAAGGAATCATCCCAGTCTTGCTCTCTGGGTTGGAGGAAATGAACAAACACCACCAGATGACATTAACAGAGCTCTGAAAAATGACTTAAAGCTCCATCCATTATTCAAACTTCCAACTGATACAAGTAACTCCTTGAAAAGCTTTAACGATCCTAGTAAATATCTTGATGGTACTCGCGATTACATCCAAGGTTCCATGTGGGATGGCTTTGCAAACGGGAAGGGGGATTTCACTGATGGTCCATATGAAATCCAGAATCCTGAGGACTTTTTCAAGGACAATTATTACAACTATGGTTTCAATCCTGAAGTTGGTTCAGTGGGAATCCCTGTTGCAGCTACCATCAGAGCAACAATGCCTGAAGCAGGATGGAAAATTCCTTTGTTTAAAAAGCTTCCTGATGGTAACATAGAAGAAGTAGAAAACCCCATTTGGAGGTACCATAAATACATTCCGTATTCAAACCCCAAGAAGGGGGTTTTAGATCAGATCGAACTATATGGGCTCCCAAAGGACCTAGATGATTTTTGTCAGAAGGTGGGTGTTCCTCGCATCCAAAATTTTCATTCTTTTGCCATGTTCTTTGTGTACCTCTACTGTCCTAACCTATTATCAATTATTATTTCAGGCACAACTTGTCAACTACATCCAGTATAGAGCTCTACTTGAAGGCTGGACTTCTCGTATGTGGACAAAATACACGGGTGTTCTAATATGGAAGACTCAAAATCCTTGGACTGGTCTTCGGGGTCAGTTCTTCGATCATCTTCATGACCAAACAGCAGGTTTTTATGGCTGCCGTAGTGCAGCAGAGCCAATTCATGTCCAACTTAATCTAGCAACATACTTCATTGAGGTAAATAGAACTATTAATCCATCAAATAAGCACCACCATAATTTTCTTTCAGGCTCCATAAGGCTGCTTACTTAGGGGTGCTCACGGGTTCCCGCTTCTTGCAAACATAACGAGAACCATATTATCTGTTTTCTTGTGCTATTAGATAGCTAGGAACTGGAACCATTATCATTATTTGTTCTGGTTCTGGTTCTGGGTACCATCCCTATAGACCGTAAGACTCAAAGTAATTAAGACTCCCAAAAGAGAAAAAAGTACCAAAAGTACCAGCAAAAGAGCCGAAGAGACTTTACAAGCTTAAGGAGGTCGAAATAGATTGGAGTCCCGCAAAGCTGTTACCATTTTCGCAGATAAACTGAACATCGTAGTGCTTGCTTTCCCTCGAAATTAAGCTTGAATTGCAATGCTTCGGAGTGTCCTCACCAAATGTTTGTTCTTGTTATTGAAAATTCCTTCATTCAGTTCTTTCTAAATACACAAGATATTGCTATCGTTAGCTGTTTTGAGTCATTATTTTGGAGGGTAATTTGATAACTGAACACCTAACGTTTGTTTCTTCCCTACAGGTAGTCAACACAACTGCGGATGAACTAATTGATGTAGCAGTGGAAGCCTCTGTTTGGGATCTAGATGGTACATGTCCTTATTATAAAGTAACAGATAATTTCTCTGTGCCAGCTAAAACTACCCAAACCACTATTGAAATGAAGTATCCAAAAACTAAGAATGCGAAACCAGTTTACTTCCTCCTCCTCAAGCTTTTCAAGCGGTCAAAGAAAGCTATCATTTCCAGAAACTTTTATTGGTTGCATCTTCCAGGTGGGAATTACAAGCTTTTAGAACCTTACAGGAAGAAGCAAGTTCCCCTTAAAATTATATCTGACGTTACGATCAGGGGATCCACTTACAAAATCAATATGATCCTACAAAACCGCTCAAAGACCACAAATGTCGAAACTGTAAGGTACAAGAATCATCTGAGTACTACAGAAGATGAAGATCTCGATGTAGGTAAAAGCTCTTCAGAGGAGAAACGAAAAACTGGTTTCTTGCACAGAGTCTACAGAAGTTTCTCAAAGCCAGGTAACGAGGGTTTAAAGGTAGTAGAAACAACTGGGATGGACTGCGGAGTTGCTTTCTTTCTCCGTTTTTGTGTTCATTCTACAAAGAAAAACATGAAAGAAGGGGAGGATACAAGAATTCTTCCAATCCACTATTCCGATAATTATTTCTCCATGGTGCCCGGCGAGAAATTGACAGTTACATTATCTTTTAAGGTACCACCAGGTGTTACTCCACGTGTAACGCTTCTTGGGTGGAATTACGAGGAAGCACATTCTGTCTACTGAGATCGGTAAACAATGACAACTATCCTGTAGATTATTTGGCACTTAAAAAGATGATAAAAAGAATAGTCGCAAGAATAATTCTCTGGTAGAGATGTTGTATTAAGGATTTAAAATCGAATAGATTATTATCGAATAACCACAAGTTTTATTCAGGGATCAGTTAACACCAACTATAAGTTATCTCAAAGCCCGAATTCCATGATTAGGCTTCAGATCATCTTTGAATCATGGGTCCCAAGGAACAAGTCGAAGGTTTAGTGAATCCACAATATAGAGTATAATAGCTAAAGATAGCCAAACATCCTCTAATCAACATTTGCGTCATTAATTAGTTTGGACAACATCTGCGTCATTAATTAGTCACCTTTTGAACTGATGGAGTTTCGACATTTTCCTTTAGCATCATTAGTCACCGTTAAATCTTCACAGTGAGTATGTTAGGGGACAAATGATGAATATTGAATGAAAGAAAAACTAGGGTTTTATATTTTGATTCATGAACCAGGTGGATATTAAACTTATAATTACGGTAGATAGTTATAATCTAAGAGTTCCAAAAATGTAGCAACTTTATACATCAAATCTCCAGAAGGGAAGGTTCAATATAACAACTAACACACGAGATAAAATCTTACATGTATGTATAACGAGCCTCGGATATACCCAGAGTCCCTGGGAGGCTGAGACTATGTCTAATCTTCTAAAAGAGCTCCATCAACTGTTGGACCACATCTGCACCGGAAAAAATAACCATGATCATTTTAGTTCCAAATGGAGAACAGCAGGAAAGAGGAAAATAAATTAATTATTCATACCATTATAATAGAAATATTGAAGGGCATCAAAACATATCCTAAAGATTTTTAGAATATACTGTGTACAGAGAACTGCAAGTTTTACAAGGAAAAACAATGTTTTTATTCTTAGTTAACATAAAGGTAAGTTATGGAAGTTATTTTCTTGTATTTATCATCAGTCTCACAGGAACCTAAAAGCATCAAATAAAACTAAAGTCTAAAGCCGGTTCTTTCCAATACTTTCTTGCTTAGTACATTAAAATACAATAGAAGTAAAGAGGTGTACCTTGCACAATAGAAGGTGTTGTATGGAACTCTTGCAACATTGTTTCGTAAGTTGCGAGATCAAAATTAAGGAACTTTGCAGCAAGATATGCAGCACCAGCAGCAATATGATGAGGTTTAAACTGAAGCCAAAGAGAGCTCCGAAGCCTGCAAAATAGAATCTTAGTTTAATACCTAAATAACTTCTCACCAAAACTACGTAGACCAAGCCATCATACCAAGCACCCCCAAGAAGGATGAAGAAATAAAGCAAACCAGTGTCTGCTGGACTCTTAGGAACATGCAATATCCCATATGGTAATTTACACAAGCAAATCCACAATAGTCTCAAATAAAGACTAAATCAATAACGAAATAGATATAGTCAAGAAAGTCGAGTTCTTGAGCGTTCTTATTCTTACCAACTATGAAAGCAGCCATCAGAAGGAATATTTTCCCGAGAATCTTCAGAAATGCTAAAAAAATTTCCGAAACAATACCAAAATTTGTCATAACTACTGAAACAACGAATCAGCTCCAACACCTAATTGTCCTTCACGGGAAGGCACATTCCCATTATTCATCAGACACATAATTTTGTCGGATGATTTTTTATGACTGAAACCTTCTCAAAGGTCGTGCCAGTTTCTTCTTTTCAATAATGTCATGTGAAGCCGATGTCACTGTAATATAGTGGTAAAGTCATTGGGTGATGATACTAGTGACCTGAGTTCAAAACTCGTCATCACCAAATTCTTTAACGATCAAAAATAAAATAAAATAATGTCATGTGAAAGAGCATGATTTCACACTCATGGCAGAAGCACTATTAACAACGTAGACAGGCACAACTCATGCCATGGTGCCAAAATGAGTGATGATAGAGGCCAACAATCATGTGGACTGAACTGACAGAGGTGCCCATAAAAGCATCAAGTAGAAAACACAGATGCTGCACCATGTCATAGCATACCCCAATACTATAAATGTTACAATGTTTGTAAAGGTACATACATTCGTCATACTATGTAACGAGTATTTGACTCCAGAAGATGCAAGCTATCTCAAATCAAAAACTTCAACTGTAACAAAACTGATCAACATTTCATCCAAAGTAAAATTGGACATACATAAATTCCTAAAGATAAACCGGTGATGTCTATGGATACCTGACAATTGGGTCGCATATGATCAAATCCATTGGGAACTTTGAAATGCAAAAGAACTCGTAAGCATGAAAAGCATTAGAAGAAAGAAAGAACAAAGGGGCAAAGAGAAAAAAAATAGGAAAAAAGTGGGAATGAACAAATAGACAAAATAAGATGAGTGTGTCCATCTGAGATGTCAAATGTCAAAAACTAAGTACCATTTCCTATTCTTCTGTTTTCCGACTATTTTAAAAACAGTATTATAACCAAAGAGACAAAGAACAATTGTATGAAGAATGTTCCTGCTGATTCAAATTTGGCTGCGCTAGAGACACAATTCCGTTCTTGTCTTCTAAAGTTAAAACATGTCTCCTAGGACCCTTGGCTTTACTTTCTTAGCATGCTCCTGCTAAGTCATTAGATGTGTGACTTCTTTTGACATCTGCCTAGATATACCATATACCTACTCCAGCTGGCTCAATGGCTGACAATCTCAATGGCAAATCATGCTACCATAATTTTACCTACATTCAAAGAATACAAATATATACAGAAAACGTTACCTTGACTCCAGCATTAGAATAGAAGTTGGAGATGTGACCTCCTATGGAACACTTTTGAAAGATAATAGTCTGATGTAAGTCTAGACAATAGACTGATCCATAAACAAAAGAGAAGCCCATCAACCGAAGTAGAGAAATAACACCTAACCCAAAACTGAATGGAGTATTATGTCGGATGGAAGACTCATACATAGTAATAGCTCGTATAAGTCCATAAACAACCTATACCCATTTCACAATAATATCTGAGAGCTCCAGTTAAAGAAACATTTTTAAATACATCATATCCGAAGAAAATAGACCAAAATCGCTCTAGCCGTCAAACAAAATACTGCTTTTAAGCAATTAATATAGAAGTCTGTGACATAATTTTTTCGTATGGTCCATTTATGAAAAATTGTGGTCCAGACAAGTTTCATGGCACTGTGGGTCAGAAAACAATGCCAGACAACTTCCAGTTTCTAGAGAAAACTGCAGCAGTCAAACAAAATCCCTAAGGGTGAGATAGTATAAACTGGTTGCGACAGGTCGGTGGTTAATCCAGTAACCAACAACCACAATGGTAAAAGATTCTCATGAAAAAGCTATCCACAACACATCAGCAGTCCAACTTCAGGCGTAAAACAAAACTTTCCATGCATGAAAATCATATCAAATCGCCAGATAAGAATATCATAAGGTGAACACGCTATTCTTGTGAAGATCCTGCAATTAATATGCCATGACAGAAGTCAATATGCCACAACATAGAAATTAGGTTCAATTCTCGCCTAAAATGGGCCAAAAAAAGAAAATAAAACACAAATGTAAGGCTATTTTTTTCCGACAACTTCCGGAGAAAAAGAGGCATTTACCTACGGGTGACAACTTATCCTACAAAGAGATAAACCCCCATGTAATCTCTCTTATTTAAGCTCCAGGTCCTAGCCAAGATTTGAAAATCAAGAAAACTGGGAATATAGGGAGCAAGGCCTGGTGCTATTTTAAAAAAACCATAAAAAATATCAAAAGAAGGCAATCATATAGAAACAACATGAGAAAAAAAACATTAACAAATTTGCTCCCCGAAATCTACTTCTTGTGGCCTATGTAAAACCATGTGAAACACTAAAATAGTCTCATCAGTTTGTTACCTATCAGATACCATCAGCCAAAATAAAAAAATAGAAATTAAGTTAGAGAGGGCAGTAAAAAATCATGCAAAAGTGGTATAGTATAAAAATTCAGAAGTAAAAAAAGTTATATATTTCGGTGGGTATATTGCATGGGTAAATAGCTGATCCTGAATGATCAAGAGGCAAAGAATAAGAGCAGCAGAGGAGATTGTGGGGATCCATGGTAATCATTAACACAAAACTTACCAGCTATGTATTCTCTTCTACAAATTTCAAGACGTATGGAGCTGCTGCACTATATATAAAAAGAAAAGAACAAACTGCCTGGCACAACTTGATTAATGACCACCCCATAATAACCTCAGCTATTGGTTTACGCCTTCATATACGTCACCAAATAAAGAACATACGAAATATATAACATCACACGCGATCTTTTGATAATAGAGAAAGAACCAATCTATAGATAATAGAGCAACAATCACCGACATTTTGCAAAGAAATATGTGAACTTACCCTTCACTGACCAAGTTTAGTGCCAAATGGACCAAAACAGTCTGTGATAGTCCTAATTTGTTAAGGACTGATGTCAGAGGATCATATGGATGCTGCACATTAAGCTCAAAATCCAGAGTTCTCAGTATCATGTTCTCGGCATCAATAACACGTTCCCGATACTGCTCAAACCAGTCCTGTTCCAATTAAAGGAGGTGCAACAGCTTACAATTAATCATGGACCACTCACAACATATCATACTATATATAGAATAATATACTCCAAAGAAGTGGAACAAAGGAAAATGTACTTACCACAGGGAGAAGATAAGGAAAGAAGTTAAGATCCTGCTTGTAACAAATTTCATATGACACCCTCAATACATTGTTCAAAGGGCACGGTGTCTCCTCAGACTTCGTCGCAAGGAAAAGGGCTGCCGTCGAGATCAACTGCATGCATTATTAAATGAGTACCTCACAATTTTTCCATCTATAATTTATAAAACACAATTAATCAACATAACAACAATCCCCAAAGTATAATGGTTGTTATTGTAACCGTTTCTAAAACTCAACTAGCTAAACGCAAAGTATAGAAACTCACAAATCTATCATGACAAGCATGTGATCTTCGAACAAAAAAGCGGTGGCAAAGAACCATTGCGGTTCCAATGGTAGTCTGTGGCCTGCAAATAGGAGAGTAACCATTAAGTAGCAAGTAAACGGAAAACTACAAATAAAGAAATCACAGTCTAGCTGCATTGAAAAATGACCAGGATCAGCAGCTTACAGTTCAAGTCGTGTTCCAAGATTCTGAAGAAATGAACAGTAAGAACTACGAAGATATGTTTCTCGGAGAGGATCGATACCATCCTTTCTTGACGGGGATAGTCTCTCGATCTCATCTCTAGAAAAAAATTCTACTTCGTCATCTATCTGAGACCTGTCACGTTTACAACCTATTACGGTTGAGTTATTCACATCAGGTCTTGTAGAAGCAATAAATAAACTATTGCTTGTCGAAGGAGCATTGCTGTTAGGCTGCTGGTAGTATCTCTGGCTATCCCCAGAATTTGAACATTTTCTCCTCTTCAAAGGATTAGCATCTTCATCAATTCTAACATTATGTATCCATTCCCCATAATTTCTAGGCATGCCATGAAGGTAGCTAGTATTGCTATTGCAAGAATGTGGGTTTTTGTGTTGGTAGCTGTTGTTTCTGTTGATTGAGGACTCAAATTCATGTTGGAAATTCACTCCTTGTCTGTGAGCTATCCGCGAGAAGGACATAATTCTGCTGAGGAAAACAAAAACAAGATTTAAGTTGGCACATTTCTCTGCCAGGCATATATAGTAGTTTAAGCTACAGTAATCAAAATCTATAATATGAGAACAAATAGTAAAAGACAATCAAATTACGGGATAACACAAAAATCGCATATATTTATAAATCTATAACCAGAAATTCAAATACAATAAATGCAAACATAACCAAAATAGCTCACTTTAGCAGAATTCATATCTGCTTTTATAGATAACTCATATATCAGCTCAAATTTCATCTACAGACACCAAAGATCATCCAAACAAAGAGGCCCAATCTTAAGATGATATTTTTATGAAAAACCATAAACTAAATCAATAAAGTTTTTTCATCTTAATCCAATTCTGATACCAAAAACAAAAATCAATGAAAATTTCTACAAACACAACTTACATACCATACTAAACAGCAATAAACAGATCGGAAAAGATACCTTACTTGCAGAGGAAACGAGAAGATCTGAAACTCTGTTCAGATTTTGAGATAAAATTAGGGTTTTGATTTTTGGGATATTGATATGAAATATGGTTACTTTTTAGAAAAGATTGAGAGAACCGTTTGTATAACGCAATAATAAAGTTACACTAACACCAAATAGTGTGATCTTTTTCCGGTTCGGCCTAGTTATAAATAAATCAGATAGTATGTTAATAAGGTAGAAGGTCGATTATGACCGTGGATTAAGTGTGATAGTGGGCTGTAAAATAAATGGTCGGTTAGAGATGAGGGTGTTGTGAGGTAGTTTTGTGGAGTTGGATATATAGTATCAGTTGTTGATATATGGTGTATGTCTATATCCACCAGCATTATTCGGTTAGGTAGTGGTGGTGGAGGATGGAAATGTGGCAAATTACAGGTAGGATTAGAAAGGATTAGTTAGGTTTTGGATGAAGAAGGCCCAGAAATAGAACCATAGAGCATCTTTATGAGCACCTCTGTTTTGGATGAAGGCCACCTTATGTTTTGAGGTAATGAAGGTGCTGCTGCCGTGATTTTCTGGTATACTAGAGCGATGGGCACACGCCAATAGATGTGCAGAAAACGACTGAGACCCTAAGAAAATATCATTACAAAAGCTAAAATAAAATGCCAATATCGTAAATACTGTGTATAAGTGTCAAGTAGGCATAATTTATGAAATATATCATTATTATGTTTTTATTATGATTTGTATAAATAAATATGCATTTGAAATATATGGACATAGCAGAAGTAAAATAGTAATAAGTTTAATTTAGAAATTTAATTTATACCTTCGTCATCTTAATCTTATTATAATAATGTGAAACTCTGAAAAGTATCCTTTTATATGGATCCTGAAATGACTAAAACACTCCCATCATAATTTTTTTTTTTGAAGGAAGAAGTGAATCTCTCGATTTCATTAATATAAAAAAATTGCATACATCAAAATCAAATACATCAAATATGAAATACATAGTAAAATATAAATGTTTTGTATCACAGTAAAACTTCAATACATCATACATATTAAACATATAAATTTTAAAAAGAAAATTGATGATATTTGAATAATGGTTTTTGAATTAAGATTCCGCCATTTGATTTGAAGAAATTCTTTTCTTCACTGTCTTCTTCATTAAGACAAAGTTATCCCAAAAGGGAATAATACGCACATAACATCATTATCACGATTGATTCCAGTAGACATTGACCTTCATAGAAATGTAGAATCACGTCACGCCGGGAGAAATCGTCCATGTTGACATATTTGAAATGATTATAGCAATTGATGGAAACGCCTAAAAGGCTATAATAAACTTGGCATACAACCATCGGAGAATTGAATGAAATATAATCTAACCATATAATTAATATATCCAAATTTGCCTAGAAAATCTGAATAAATCAGATAATTTCCAAACAGAGTTGGATTAGGAAGATCAAAGATTTAGTTTGTGGAGATTTTTTTGGAAGAAAAAGTGGTTATGCAGAGCGTTTTTAGGGGGAGAAAATTTTGTGCACTGAACCTAGTAATTTTTACGAAGGTATTTTGCGACATTTTCTAGGCACCTAATTTCTAAAATCTAATTCAATCGAAGAACAAGTTCTCAATGAAAAATCCAAAACCTCTGCCTCGCCACCGAAAATTGCAGAGAAAAGATGAAACTATAATACGGCGAATATGGGTTTAGATCGTTCAAGTATACGATTCTAATATTTGGGATCAGCTCTATTTTCGATTAACTTCCCAAATTTGTCTGAAAAGTGGTTCTGTATTTGAAACCTAATTTGTCTGGCACAATTCTCTTCGTTGATTCAGTTTTGTTGATCATCGGTAGTGGTAAACATCTTTAATGTGATTTGTTATAATCATTAGTTTCAAAATCAATTTGTAATAAAAATTCTCTACCTGTGATCTGTAATAATCATTAGCTTCAATCTCAATTTCTCATAAATTCAGTAGTAGTCACTACCTGTTTGTAGAAATTACTAAGAGGTTTAAGAAAGTGTTTCTCTCAATTTGGCACCTCATAGTGTATTGTCCTAAGGTTTAATTCAAATACTCTGTTAATACGTCTAGATCAAATTCTCTGCGTTGTAGTGATCCGAAATATGAACTAAATTTTTTCTTTAAGCAACTTATTTTATGTTAATCATGATTACAACATAGCTAACTGAAACCCATATTTATGGTAAATAACTAATTTTGCCTATATATTTTATTTGATTTTTTCTACATATTTCACTTGATTTTCTTTGCCATTGTGCTACTTGAAGAAATGCCTAAAAGAAATATAACGATTTTATATAGTCAATAAGCCTACACGGTTGGCTTTGTGTTTGGAAATAAAACGATGGAACTAAATGCATGTGCATCAAATCGGGAAGGGTAGAATGTTAGTATTTAATGTTGTGTCTGCAACAATAAAAATACCGAAACAGAAGATGTTAATGTTAAAATAAAATCTCTGAATTAAAATACTGATTTGCACACAAAGAACAGAGCCACATGCTCAGCAAATTTTCCTTAACATAATAGTCTGCGGGTACTCCTCAAGAATGAGAGATGCTATACCTCCACAGCGGAGATGCGTCCAGGATAGAACTGCCCGTTATGATTTGTATAAGCACAATACAAATCACCCACTCAACGAACTCAACAACAATAGAAGAAAGAAGGAAATAAACAAGCAAAGCGCACAACAAAGCAAGAAGAGGGGAAAAGAGCTAGGGACAGTAAACGAGAGAAGAGAATAGACAATTGAATGAGAATTAGTTCCGTGCATGAAACACAGACATAAATTGTAAAATGGAATTAAAACAGGCAAATTTAAACCAATTCAAATTCAACCTTTACTGCCAGAAAAAAAAGTAAGTAAAATATATTTCACCGGGTCAGACGCCGGCGCCCCCCCCCCTCCAATTAAGACAATCTATTTTTATATTTAAATTCATTTGGAAAATATATCAAAAGATTTTTTTTCAAAAAGATAAGTCTTGGTTGACCCACACCCGAACCCGAGCCCAAGCCCGTCCCGCCCGACCGGACGTACGGCGACGGCGTGCGTGCTTCGGTGTGAAGCACTGCGCATGTGTGAAATGTATGGTTGCACCAACTATCCCATTGGATAAGTCCTCTCCCTCACACAAAAGTGTGTTGACCCCAAGGGGCCACTCTTAGATGCAATTTTCTTAGTAATATGGAGAAGCAAAATCTTTAGTTTCTTCTATGTGGGACTAAAGGTTTCATTCACAAATAGTGAAACTGGGCTAGTGTCCTTAGTGACCCCTTGGTCCTAAGTTCCAATTAATCCAAGACCACAAACAAAACACATAAAATCATTTTCTCCAACAATCCCCCACATGAATGAAAAACCGATAAAAATCAGAAATCAGAAAGCGAGAAATATCACTATAGGCAATAGGTGTCCATAAGGTCTTGAACCTTTGCTTAGTGAGAAAATACCGGAACTACTTGATGGACAGTGAACGTGATGTCTTGAACTGCCATCGTTTGATGTAGTTCATCAATAACTGCCACGCGTAATATCACTATAGGCGCTGTCAAGTTTGTGCCGTTGTGTCCATTTTGGCCCTGGACTATCCCGTTTCTCAGAGTGCTCTAGAGAATCAACTCAATTCTCATAGGAAGCGGTCCACTTCCACATTCAGATAGGTGAGTTCCATCAAGAGTGTTTACTGCTACACCCCACTTCAATCTTAAATTGAAACTATAAAACTCATTAAGACTTAATTAAAAGTCATCTTTCACATGCAGTCACACTATCACGTCTACACCATAGGGAAGGGACAGAGAATGAAATTCTCTGATAGTGTTTCCTTTAACCCACCACAAATTATTTATCTCATTCAAAACCTTGATCTTGGGATCTCCAGTCAGCAAGGATGAATATCCTTCATGGAAAGTTTATTTAATGAGCTTAAGCCCTATCCCCCTTGATGCATTACTAACTATCTCCTTTGAAAAACCTTTCGTCAAAGGGTCCGCGATATTCTCCTTAGAACTCACAAAGTCAACAGAAATAACGCCAGTTGAGATTAAATATTTCAGGGAATTATGTCTTCTACAAATGTGTATAGACTTCCCATTGTAGTTGTTATTTTTAGCATTATCTATTGCATCTTGACTATCACAATGTATAGATATAGCTGGCACAGGCCTATGCCAGAGAGGAATGTCTTCTAAAAAGCATCTTAGACAAGCGCTTCCTCTCCTGCTTTATCTAACGCAATAAACTTTGATTCCATAGTGGATCGAGCTATACATGTCTGTTTGGAACTCTTCCAAGATACAGACCCACCTGCTATAGTGAAAATATATCCACTCGTAGACTTAGACTCCTCTGATTCTGATCCAGTTTGCATCATAAAATCCTTCAAGGACTGCAGGGTATCTCTCATAATTCAAAAAAAAGTTCAAAGTGTACTTCAAGTACCTCAGCACTCTAATAAGTGCATCCCAATGCCCCTGCTCCGGATTACAGGTATACCTACTCAACCTACTCACAGCATAAGAAATGTCTGGTTTCGTATAATTCATCAAATACATCAGACTTCCTATAACACATGAGTATTCAAGTTATGAAACTTCATTACCCTTATTCTTTTTGAGTCTACAACTAGGATCATACGGAGTACAAGCAGGTTTACAATCAAACTGATTATATTTTTTAAGCACATATTCAACATAATGAGATTGGCTAAGACTATATCCATTATAATTTCTTCTAATCTTCATCCCTAAGATCACATCAGCGGGGCCTAAGTCTTTCATGTCAAAGTTCTCATTTAGCATGTTCTTTGTATAATTAATTACATCCATGTTTGTACCTAGTATAAGCATATCATCAACATACAAGCATACAATCACATATGCATCATTCATAAGTTTAGTATAAACACACTTGTCAGATTCATTGATTTTAAAACCACTAGAAATCATTACATGATCAAATTTTTCATGCCACTGTTTAGGTGCTTGTTTCAAACCATACAAAGATTTTTTCAGTTTACAAACTTTGTTTTCACAACCTTTCACTAAAAATCCCTCAGGTTGGTCCATGTAAATTTCTTCATCTAATTCACCATTTAGAAAATTTGTCTTTACATCCATTTGATGTATCTATAAGTTATGAATGACATCAATAGTAATTAACATCCTAATGGAAGTAATTCTCGTAACAGGTGAATAAGTATCAAAGAAATCTACACCTTCTTTCTGTTTATAGCCTTTAGCTACTAATCTAGCTTTATATTTTTCCACAGTTCCATCTACATTATGTTTCCTTTTGAAGATCCATTTACAACCTATGGGTTTACACCCTATAGGTAAATCTACAATCTTCCACGTACCATTTTGTATAATGGAATCCATTTCACTAATGACAGATTCTTTCCACCATGGAGCTTCAGAAGAAGTCATGGCTTCTCTATAAGTTTGTGGATCAATCTCAGCAAAGCATGTTATGAAGTCTGGCCCAAAATATTTTTCAGTTCTAAGCCTTTTACCTCTTCTAGGCTCAAATTCAACTTCATCTTCTTATAAAAGTAATTTTTGACTGGTGGAAGGGACATCTAGGGGATCAACACATATCATGCGAGAATCAGATTTCAATGGAAAAATATTTTCAAAGAACACAACATCCCTAGATTCCATAATAATATTCACACCAATTTCAGAAATTTCAGAACTTACAACCATAAATCTATATGCAGTAGTATGCTCAGGATACCCTATGAAGACACAGTCAACAGTATTGGGTCCTATCTTGGTTCTCTTAGGGGGAGGAATGGAAACCTTAGCCAAACACCCCCACACTTTAAAGTATGCATAAGAAGGTTGTCTACCTTTTCATAACTCATATGGAGTTTTATTTGATCCTTTAAAGGGTATTATGTTTAAGACATAGCAAGCTGAGAGGACAACCTCCCCCCCACAAGTTTGCTGGTAATCCTGAACTAATTAACAAGGCATTCATCATCTCCTTAAGGGTTCAGTTCTTCCGTTCATCCATACCATTAGATTGTGGTGAATAATAAGGGGTTACTTCGTGTATAATGCCATGTTCTATGCAAAAATCTTCTATAGGAATTACATACTCACCACCACGGTCAGACCTAACAGTTTTAATGGTAGCACTCATTTGGTTTTCAACTTCTAGTTTATATATCTTAAAGGCTTCTAAGGCATCATCCTTACCTTTAAGTAAATATATGTGACAATACCTCGTACAATCATCTATAAAAGTGACAAACCATTTCTTACCACCTCTAGTTTGAACTGATTTCATGTCAACTAGGTCTGAATGAATTAATTTTAAGGGTTTAGAATTTCTCTGAATATTTTTTTCCTATAAGATTTTTTAGCATATTTTGATTCTACGCATATTTCACATTTATGTTCATTTTCCAAACTAAATTTGGGTATGCAGCCTATGCTAGCCAGTTTATTCATTGATTTATAGTTTACATGACCAAGTCTACCATGCCAAACATTCAATGACACACAAACATAAGAAGAATCAATTTTATTTATTTCAACAGAGGTTACATTTAGTTTGTAGAGATCCTCAGTCTTATAACCCTACCCTTAGTGACAATAACTTTCCCAGGTTCAAAAACAAGTATAAAACCCTTATCATCTAAAACACCATAAGATACAATATTTTTGCAGATGTCCGGAACATGAAGAACTTCATTCAATGTGAGAGTTTTGCCAGAAGTGAGCTTTAGCCCAACCTTGCCTTTTCCTACAACCTGTGCTGCGGACGAGTTACCCATGTAGAGTTTTTCTCATTCCCCTACCTTCTGATAGGAGGTGAACATATCTTTGTTTCCACAGACATGCTTGGTAGCACCAGAGTCTACCCACCAGTCTCTCACATTGGTTACCAAATTAACTTCAGATATCGTACCAGAAAACTCGTTCTTGTTGTTTTCAACCAAATTAACATTGTTTTTCTTATTATTAAAGTCCTTACGTTTTCTATAATGCATTGCCATATGACTAGGAATTCCACAAACATAACAAGCACCTTTAATTTTACCAATGCCAGATTTGGGTTTCGGAAAAGTACCTTTCTTGTGCGGACCAGGCTTTTGGTTGTTGCGGTCACCCTTGTCAGTCTTGTGTTCAATCACATGAGCCTTGTTGGACATGTCCCTTGCGAAAGATACATTCTTGTCTTTGGAGCACATCAATTCTTCCACTTGTATCTTCTTACCCAATTCAACCATACTGACTTCACCAGTTTCATGTCTCAGTCTTCGTTTGTATTCAGACCAAGAAGAAGGTAATTTCTCAATCACCGCAGACACTTGAAACGTTTCATCTATAACCATACCTTCAGCAATAATTTCATTGATAATGCGCTGAAGTTCAAGAAATTGGTCAACCACAGATTTGTCATTTGTCATTTTGTATTCCAGGAACCGGGCAACTAAAAACTTCTTAGTACCAGCAGTTTCCGCTTCATCTTTTGCTTCTAAGGCAGCCCATAAGTCAAACGCATAAAAGTTTTCTTTTGCGTTATAGAAATCATAAAGAGCATCTTCTAAACAGTTCAGAATATGGTTTTTGGCTATATAGTTCTGTTTACTCCAACTTTCTAACTCTCTTTCATTTCCCGCATCATTTAAACTCTCATCAAAGGATTTCAGAACTAATTCATCAAGCGTGTGAAAACTCAGAAAGAATAACATCTTGGATTTCCATCTTTTGAAATCTTTGTCATTGAACTTTTATGGTATGTCTACATCACTTTTATCCATTGAAACGGAATAAATATGTATTGTGTTAAGATTGTTGGATCTGCAACAATGGAAATAACACTAAACAGAGAAAATTGTTAACGTTAGAAAATCACTAAAATTATATACACTCTGATGTTGATGCACACACAAGGACAGAGCCACCTGCTCAACAAATTGTCCTTAACACAATAGTCCTCGGGTACTCCTCAATAATGAGATATGCTATACCCCAACAGAGGAGATGTGTCCAGGATAGAACTGCCCGTTATGATTAGTATAAGCATAATACTAATCACCCTCAAGAACTTAACAACAAGATAATATAAGGGAAATAAACACAAAGTTGCGCAAAACAAAGCGAGAAGAGGGGAAAGAGCTAGTGATAGTAGCCTGCTCTGGAGTGAGTTCTAATGATGAAATTTGTTTTTCTTTTATAGGTAGAAGAAGAGAGTATTGCAATCAATTCCATGCATAAATCACGGACATTATGGTTGAAATTCAATTCCACGCATGAAGCACGAAGTTAATGGTTAAAACGGATTTAAAACGGTTAAGAATAATTCTCTCCTAAAATCTCGCCGGGTCATATGCCCCCATATTTAAAACAAATTTGATTTAGTCTTAAATTCTTTTAAGAAAATATATTCAGTTCAAAAAATATAAGTCTTGGTTGGCCCGCAGCCTTAGCTACACCCGCAACCATACTCATTCCTGCAGCAGTAGCCACAGACACACCCACACCCGCAACCGCAACCACATCCACATCCACAGCCGTAAGTCCGCAAACCGCAAGTCCGCATGCGCACGCGCACTCGAGCCCGTGCGTGCTTCGGTGCGAAGCACCGCACATGTGTGAAAAGCATGGTTGCACCAACTAGCCCATAGCCTTAGTCCTCCCCCAACCACAAAAGCTTCTAAACCCTAAGGGCCCTCCCTTAGAAGCAACTTTCTAGGTAATAAGGAGAGGAATCATCTTTAGTTTCTCCAATGTGGGACTAAAGGTTCATTCACAAAAGTGAAAAATGAGCTAGTGTACCTTAGTGACTTCTTGGTCCTAAGATCCATTCCCACCAAGACCCAAAACATTTTAAGTTCATTTTTCTCCAACAATCCCAAACATAATATGTGGTTTATATATGTGGCTTTGAAATGGGATTTGGTCCAATCCCAAACATAATATGCTCAGAGATATTTTTCACAGGAGTTCGTGGTCTTGGCATCGTAATACTTTTTCTTGCATATTGGACTGGAGACATCACCATCACTTATATTTTCCCTCTGTTTCCCCATCATATTGGTCTTGTTGCTAGTGTTTTTAGTGTCTATGTTGTTGTGTCGTATCTTGGGTTTTTGTTTTTCTTAAAATACATGAATCTAAAGGTATACAAAATGATAAATTGACAAGAACAACTGTGTAGTTAAAAACATAGAAAAAAAGCATCAATTATGAAAGACATGTTGTTTTGCGACATAAATTTTATCTCTTATTAGATAATATAAAATAAATTCTTCACCCGATATTATTTTGCTCTCCGGCCAGGCTATTCTATCACATTTTAATAGATTAAGTGTTTATTTTCTTGACAGTAAGCTTATATTCCTTCGACTCTAATTGGTTTTAGATCACTACAAGAAAATGAGTCTATTACCGCACTATTTTGCATCACATTTACAAATAATACATCAATAGATAGGTTTTAGCCTCACTGCATACTAGATGTGGCATTGAGTAAGACTTTTTTTCCACATATATAAATAGTTGAGGTGAAAAAACACTTCTTGCCTCATGCAACTGACTGATGAGGCAATAAATCAGTTCTTGTCACATTGATGTAGCAACACATATTAATATTGTAATTATTAAAATTTTGCCTATACTTTTGCCTCATACATGAGGCTAAAGACTTTAATTATTCAAAAATATGTTTTCTTTTAATCTCTTAACAGTTAAATAAACCTAAAAAAAAAGTACACGTCACATCTCAAAGGAATGTCCAAAAAAATCTGACGCCTACTTTCCTATTGAAAAATCAAATTTCCCCCTAAAACATTTGTGAAAGAAACAAGAAAAATCAAATTTCTCTTTAAAAAGGTCGCGCCCAATATTTTAAGCATCTTTTCAAATAAACACTTTCATTTTTCTCTCCAAACAAGTTTATAAAAAAAGAAAGAAAAAAAGATAACCTCTAAAAAAAAACGACTCTCATCTTCTTCCGCTCATAATTACCTTCTTCTAAAATAAAAAACTTATTCCCTCGGTGCAGCGAACCCTTCATCTGTACGATTTCCATTTCTTCACTTTCACAACCTCATCGACTAAGTGGCCAATATACAGTTTTGAATCACACACAAAAAGTCTTGATCGAAATCATTAGGTGTAAACCCTAAAATTAACGTGTTTCACTTATCGTTACTATCACTCCATAGATCATCATATTCTCTAAAAAAATTGCCATAATTTTAGTTGATCTACACAACACCAATGGTTAATTTGGGGTTTTTTTTTCTCTTCATATTTTCGTCACTCTCCATCTCTCGAAATTTCAAGCAGGTCATTTTACCCATGTCTGTATGAAGTTTCAATTCCCAAATGGGTTTTGTTTTATCTGGGTTTTTGATGCTTTTGGGTTTTGTTTTTGTAGGGTTTGCAATTTGAAGAAGAGTAAGTTGTAAATTTGTATTTAGGGTTTTCTTTGTGCTATATATTTATATGTGGTTTGTGTGTTCAAAGTTCAGTCATAGTTTTTTTGTTAAAATGATCCAAATATAGGTTTTTTTTCTTTTATTTATCATGTCACAAAAGTATTTTTTGTTTACAATAAATAAAATCAGAGAGCCCATTTTATCCAATTTTTTACAATTAATCAACTAACCCCTTCAAGCTTCTATTAGACATACGATTCTCTACATTTCTTGATGTTCTTTTTGCTTGGTGGCCTTTATTTTGATTTGGCAGGTAAGCGTGCCCTAGGAACGGGGATGTCTGGGAATGGTTTCCTAGGACGTCTGAGAGTAGATTTAGCATGGATGTATAGTTTGAAGTACAAGGTTTCTCTATTTGGAGTGAGGTTAATATAAAAATCGGATATTGTATAAAACAATTTTGTTTCTATTCTTATGATAAAGTGGGTTTCAGTATACCTTATAACTAATAATGTTTTTTTTAATAAAATTTAAATTCTTTTTTTAATTCAATTTTTATGTATGGCTTTAATGTTTTCTCTTACGTTTTCTGTATAAATGACACAATATTACAGTGGTTTATAAATCAGTAAACCTGTTTTTGCTACATGCAAGCAAGCCCTTTGGCTACAGTAACAAGTATGGAAAAAGAATTTTAAATAAAATGAAATTGAAAATAAATTAGTGAGGCAAAAGATTTTACGAAATTTTTTATTTTTTATTTTAAAAAAAAGCTAAAATTTGAAAATACCTTTTTGCCTCATGCTATTGCCTCACATTTTGGTGTGTAAGAAACCAAGCTATTGCTACAGTACATTAAAGGTGTCTTATTCATGCAAGTATGTTGGAGAGGTTCTTGCTACACGAAATATAGGTTCTTGCTACATGAATGACCTATTGTAATACACCATTTTTCTTGTAGTGTCTTATTCATGCAAGTATGTTGGAGAGGTACAAAAATTAGCTGGTGGAGGTGGCCACTGAGCTACGCTGACCGATTCATCTTTCGTGAAAGAGTTGTTTGAATTCAGCCTTGTTGATAGTGTGACTCCTTTAAATACGCCTATGGTCAGTTTTTACAGCTTAAAAAAGAATATCAAATATATAAGAGAACATCTTATATGTGTATAACTTAAAAAAATAAACCAATAAACTATGTGTTTTATAGGTCTTGAAACGGAACAACACTCGCATCACACGTGCATCTTTGCTAATCAAGCTTACATGTTACTACCTAAATGAGTAAATGTAATATATGTGAAAATATTCTTTTGTGTAAATTTAAGAGATTATGCAATGAAAAGTTTATTTTTGTAGATTTGAATTCTATAATGTCAGTTCAAAAGTCTATTTTACTCTTTTGCTTAATAGTATGTCACTACGCGAGAAGTGAAAACATCTTAGCTTAACTCAACAATTAAAGTTGTGAATTGTTGTAGGTACTACGTCATTTTATGGAAGTTCTGGAAAGTGGAAACCTTTAGGTTCATGTTTCGGAAGCAGGCCCATCGCGCGTACGGTTTCACTAGGATTGTGTGCAATGGTTTGGAGTTTAAGGTGCATGGTTGGTGCATGACATGGGTACCACAAAATAAGATTGGTTTATTTTTTTTCGTGTTTTGTTATTATCGTGAATGGCATGTGCCTGCGACACGTTTCTACATGTTTCGGAATAAATCGGCAGACACATCGTGTGTGTCTTTGCTAGTTCATATAAAGTATACATATAAAACATTGGAACATGGGTAAGGGTGTTCCCTTAAATAAGGGGTGTTCTCTTTATAATATAATATATAATAGTATATAGAATAGATATAGTTTGAACTTTAAACTGTCAAGAATATGGGCTATCAACCATGTCGATCGTTGGTTTCCATCAGCATCAAAGAATCGAGTTGATTCCCTTTAAGGTGAAATAAAATCCTAAAACTTATTTTTGTTTTTCTAGCTTAGTGATCTCCAAATCTTATTAACTAGTTGTAGATGGTGAATTTTTGACAAGGGCTAGAATTGTAAAATTGCCCGCTGCCTAGCATCAGCAACATAGAAGTACATATGCATATTTATGCGCATGTTTCTAGTTCTATATCAAAACAAGAAATATTTTATCTCTACTAATATTGTGCAAGCGAATTAAGAATACAGTCTCTACAAATAGCTATAGATATTCCGAACTGATATTGTAGCCTCTTAAACACTCACAATATTTATGCCTTTTAAACCAGTATCGACTCGCGTAAATTCCACAGCTGAATTCCTCGAACTTGTCTCAAATGCGCATCTGCCGTCCTAGCTTTACAAAATATACTACTTTAGCATTATGTTCAAGGATGTGCCATAAAATATGCGATGTTCCTCTTGAACGCGCCACAATCAAATAGCAATGTCTCTAAAAGAGCACACCATGTCTTAGCACCAGAATAACTCTAACTTCTCTACGATAGCACCTAGGCTAATATAGCCCTTTACATTAAGCGCTAACCAGAGCGAGCCAACCTAGGTTGCGTCCTCAAGGACGCGCCATACCAAAAGTCGCTAACAACGCTAACTAATTAGGCCACGTCCCTGAAGACGCGCCATACCTAAGCTCTTAACGCTAACTAATTTAGGCCACGTCTCTTGGGGAAGCGTCATGCTTTTGCGCTCAACCCTAGCTAATGTAGGCCATGTCCTTGAGGACGTGGCACTTCTAAGCATTCAACGCTAGAAAACTAGGCCACGTCCCTTGGGGACATGCTACTCTTTTTGCGCTAAAAGTGCTAACCTAATTAGGTCGTGTCCCTTGGGGACGTGCCACTCTTCTTGCGCTTTGATCAAAGTACTAGCTTTGCGCTAAAATCGCTAGCATAATTTAGGCTACGTCCCTTGGGGACGTGCCACACTTTCAAATGCTAGCCTAATGCTAGCACTAGCCCTATATGGCTATCTATCAAGCCTCGTTCTTGATTGCACTATAACTAGTCCTTAAGAACCTTCACACAATCTTGGCTTCAAATGTCTTCCAGGTTTATGCTAAGTCATTTCTAAGCTAATATTTGACCATTATAATATGCCATGTTACTCCTAAGTTAGTACATGACCACTAAACTAACCATACTTGACACTAATCAATCTGATTATCAATTCAGTAAGTCGTGCAACTTGCCTCATTTACTTAGCGAGTT
This sequence comes from Papaver californicum, assembly GCA_023531435.1. Lineage (NCBI taxonomy): Eukaryota > Viridiplantae > Streptophyta > Magnoliopsida > Ranunculales > Papaveraceae > Papaver > Papaver californicum. The sequence goes on from JAJJMC010016780.1 coordinate 4,501,833, forward strand.
ATTTGACTTGACCTAGTCAAAAGTGGTAGTCCATGATTCCACTAATTCCACGAGATATCAAATACAACACATGGGGGGGTTATCATTGGGGTATTGGTCTGGCGGTCTACGACAATCGTGTGTTGTGGCAACATATCCACGAATAAGAAGGTAACAAGTAGTGGGACGGTTACAGAGAAGTTGGGAGTAGGAGGATTAGTGGTCATACAAGTATGACAAGCATTTAATTCATACATTTTTACTACTTAATCTATATTTGTTAGCACTTCAATTTATACTAATAATATATTTTATTGTTTTATTAGGTGCAATGTGTAAAATCCGAAGTTACGTATAAAAATTGTTAAATAGGCTAAATCACTTAACTTGAGGTGGCATTCTTCTTTGGAATCGGTATGTGAAGTGAGTGGTTGGTGACTGTTATCACATGAGTTGGCAGGAAAGAGTAGTTAAAGGCTTTGGTCTGTACGGTAGAAACAAAACAAGTGAGTACCGTGTGTTGGTGAGAGAGTTTGACTATTTATAGGTTTTCTTTACGGTGAAGTAGATGAGGTAGCTATCTAGACCTATACAGTTAGGAGGCTAATAAAGGGATAGAGGTGATGATGGCTAGCTTCTTTGTTGTTAGCTGCGTCAGAAAGAAGAAAATCATGTGAAGGCTATCACGTGAAAAGAGAAGCATGAAGAGAAGTGATGGGAGGCATGAGTAGGCGTTGGCTATTTTAGGAGACAAAAGTCTGATAACATTTGAAAAAAGGAAAAAAAGGTGTTGACGTGGCAAACAAAGAGTGGGCTATTGTTTTGGTGACATCAGAGAGAGAAAAGAGGTGTTGGGTTTCTGAATTGACTTTTCAAGCAATGTAAAAGAAGAGAAAAAGAATTTGACAAGGGGGGTCGGCTAGGTTTTCACTTTTTCTTTTAGTTTTTCGTCTAGGTTTAGGTTTTGCAGTAGTTGGGGAGGCGTACAGGAGCTCCTGACAAGAGCGAAGGTGACGCACATGAAGAAAGAGAATTTCAGAGATGGTGAACAGGAAGAGACGGAATTGACGCTGACGGTTTAATCTTTCTATCCCTTCTCTGTAATTATTTTTATGGGTTTTGAGAAACCCAACTCTATGTTTCACTAATCTTGTGATTATGTTTTTTGGTAAAAACAATTTTGATTATGGAAAAATTATAAATAAATGATTTAAATGTTTAGTAATATCTTCATTGTTAGCTTGATTAACTATTGCATAAATAGTAGATTTGATCATATATGCTTTCCGTTTGATACGTCGTGCTTGGATTAGATTCTTAGACGGGGTATGCAATCAACTAGATATTTGATGCTTTGAAACTATATATGGGTTAGATAGTTCTACTGATTGTATATGCTTTTGAACTGATATGCCATGCTTAACAACATTAGATGGGATATGCTTTTCGATTGATAAACAATTCTTTAGAAATGTCAACTTGGAAGCGAAGAAAATTACAGTGGTGAAACGATAATTTAGGAGATTAAATGTGAGTTCCATATATCAAATTGGCGGACACCGAAAACCCTAGTGCTCTCTACTTGCTCACATTGTATATTTGAGCTAGTTTATTTTATTATTTTCTCTTTTATTATAATTTATAAAAATCCAAAAATATTGTTTCTGATTAGTTAATTGAGAATTTAATTGCAGTATTGTCCCCGCTCCATGTGGGTTCGACCCGTACTTGCTGTTGTCTACTAGTTAGACATCGTGCGATTGCGGTTATTTATATAGGGTAATCTAAAACCCCATCAAAGTCCTCCTTGTTTTTCGGACATGACACTACTACAATCTCCACAATCATTACTCCTCCACTTTTTTTGTAACTTCTACCACTTATGAGAAATTAGTGTGTCTCCTCGAAACTATAAATAGATGGCTTCATTTATTCGAAACAAGAACATTGAAGAGACAAGATATACAAAATTACTGATTCATTCCAGAGACAATCCGTTCTTTATCACATACTACAATTACTTATCACACTGAGATTTTCTCAACCTTCTTTGCTATCCTCCCCTAAGACCTACCTAATCTTCTCCACCTTTGTGATCAAAGCAGGACGTGAAGGCCATTTCTTGGTTTAGGCTCATCCTGTTCGAGCTTGATCTCTCAAATCTACCTGAAAGTATGATTTTACAGTATATTTGTTTTCACTTTAAAACAATTGGCTACCATAGTGAGAGATCAATCTATCGATTACAAAAGCAAATTTCTCAATTATTCAAGATGGTCGGTCTCATACTAAATCTGACAATCGTTGATCCCAATTCCAATTCTTCTGGTACCAAAGGTAATCTCCTTGAGGGTGCTCCTCCAACAATCAACGACGCTCCCAACGACTTTCTTCCAACAACATAAAGGGAATTATGAACGTTTTAGATCCAGCACCACTCACGATGGCTGATGTGATTTGGGATTACCCAATATAAATAACCGCAATCGCACGGCGTCTAACTAGTAGACAACGGCAAGTACGGGTCGAACCCACAGAGAGCGGGGAAATACTGCAATTAATATCTCTAATAAACTAACCAAGAGGAATATTTTTGTGATTTTTATATTAATAAATAAAATAATAAACTAACTAAACTAATAAAATGTGACCGAGTAGAGAGAGTCGGTAACCAGGGTTTTTCAGTATCCACCACTATTTAATTCATGAATATTTAGAGTCGCAAATATCGTTGGGACGCCCTAAACATGATGCATCAAAAAGCCCTAGTCTCAAGCATACACCATAAAATTGCGCTAGCGAGAAAATATTACGAAACTAATTAAAGGTCTATAAATAATACTTGGCTATTCTAAGTATACCCCATCAGAAGATTTAACCTAAGCATGGAATATCAAATAAGTAGACAAATATATTTTTAGAATAACAACTGTATACCATAAACATGGAACATCAAAACCATAGGCCAAGCATGCACCATAAACGACAATACAATTGTTTAAAGTCATGAATTTAATATATTCAAATCATAATGGTCTGTATCAAATATTTAATTCAATTGATCTAAAACGGTAAGTGGTTTCAACATTAAACCCTAGTTACAAATTAATTAGAACATGGAGATGGGTTTCTCAAAACCCATAAAAATAATTAAAGTGAAGAGTGATGATTGAACCAAATAGCCCGTATGATTATCTTGTCTCTATTTCAAAAACTGTTGTACACGCCTCCCAAAACAGATGAACTCCACGTCCCAGAACTCCGCCTCCTGTATAAAACCTCTGCCTCCAGAAACTGTCCAGGAGCAAAATCTCTCCCCCAAAAATCAGACTGAATAAATCCTCCCCCTAACTGACACAGCTATCTTCCTATTTATACTAGGTTTAGAGAAAACTCTTCTCTCATCCACATGGGCTTGTCCCCTTCACGTCGCTATCATGTCTAGCCTAAAAGTCATCTTTGACTTCTCTTGTGCCTGTCCGCTCCTACTCCAACAGTCCCAACCACCAATCATACTTTCTTTTTCATCTTCTTTCTTCACGTGAAATACCCAGTAGCTAAAAGATAGAAAAGTAGCTTTCAAACAAAGCCTACACGGCTACACGGCTACACGTGAACCAATGGACCCCACGTCCATTCCTCTTACACCTGTACTCTCTTCTTTATTCACTTGCAAATTCACGTGCTGTCCTACTCCCTCTCTAGCACCTATCTCTTCCACTTTCACTGCACAATCCAACTAGCTGTAGCCTAGCATAGCTCTTCTTCCCTTATGTGATGTTCTCCAATCAAGCAAGGACTAGCTTTTTTTCCAATACACAAAACAAAAGTACACAGACAAAAGTACTTTCATCTCTTACATCACATTCAAAACCTGCCCTCTTCTATCTTACACGGTCACACCAATTGCCAAACTTAGCTTACACCCATTTCTTTTCTCATCTCTAACCGTACAGCTCTACCAGCCACTAGTTCTTTATACCCTGTACGTAATGAGACCTCCACATGTTGTACCCAAAACTAGCCAACTCCAACTTTGACTTCTCTACTCAACCTACTACTAGGTCTTCTTTATCTTATTTCCCTATTCATTACCCGAGCCACACTCTTCTTCTCGAACAAAACAAGACAATGCCACCAACACTTTCTATCAACTGTGTCACGTCCACAGTTTGCACTCTTTCATGTATGCATCTTTGCTGGAATTTTACGTTTACCCTTTGATCTCAAAACATGCTGGACGGTAACCAAATTAATTGTAATATCGTGATATATGCGAACCATCTAATAAAACAATAAAAAGATATTATTAATATAAATTCGAGTGCTAACAAATATAGATTAAATGGTAAAAAATGTATCAATTAAGTGTTTATCAAATACCCCCAAACCTATATTTTGCTAGTCCTCGAGCAAAACAAATCTTAAAAATAAAATAAAATAGAATCCTAACTCACTTTCGCAGGAATCGCGACTACATTTAGCATATGTAATAAGCCTTTAAACCCCTAAGTGGCCTTAGCGGACGAGTTTTGTCTCGTGAGGGTTTACAAGAGGTATACCCACAAAACCTGTACTCCAAATTTTAGCTATCTGTGAACAATTTAGGATAGACACTAAACAAGCTATTTAGTTGGCATACTAATTTCTTCGACTATAAGAGTCATTACCCTGTATGAATCCAATTACTGTACACGAGTTTGTACTCAGCGTACTAAAATTCATATAAAAATGCAATTCTACTCAAATAATCATTGAACATTCATATTGATCGAAGTCATTAAATTCAAACACAAGGATAGATTAGAAAATAGAAATACAAGTAATGAATGGTGCATATGTTGACTAAGGTGAACGGTGTTACCCATATCTGTCTGAAGGTCAATGCCAAGATGAATCCTATTTCTATTATTATTTATATACATAATATATATTTATTTATTTTTATTTTTTTTTTATTATTTTAGCTGATACATGATAGTTCCCATGGATCCTGCATTCCACGCTTGCTTAGGCGACGGAGACAGGGGAAACACACACATATTACTATCACATCATTTTTTTTTTATTGAATAAAAATTAAAAATGAGCGTGAACTCAAGAATCTATTTCATCCTGGCGGCGATAACAATTTGATACTGGGCCCCACCAAATCACTTAGAGAAACACAAAATTACAAAAATAAAAATAGAAAGTGATATGATTATGATGATTCCGAGAAATGCTTGTTCAATGATTATCATGTTATTTCTAACACCTGAGTGCATTCAGAGATGAATAGACTATTTAGCTGGGCACACCAATTCCTATAGATAAGAGCTATGTTTCCATCTACCTAGAATGGTTAGTGTCACCCTGAATTGTTCACATGTTTCTAAATTTTGGAGTTTCTTTATTGGCATCAATTTTCTGAAACTCTACCCCCAAACCTAAATTTAACATTGTCCTCAATGTTTCAAACTGTGCAACCTAGAATGGTGTCCAATAAATATAAATACGAGAAACAAATGTAAATTAAAGAGAAGGGATTGGAACGTCTCACCTGATTGACGCAAGAAAAGCAGTATTCTCTGTCATACAAATCAAACGATAGTAATAACAAAGAACACTAAAAATAAAAATAAATAAATGCCTAAAAGAAAATAAAAACAAGAAGCTAAAAATCTACCTACTGGATATGTACAAAAAGAATCCCCATACACTAATAACCTGAAAATTTGGGGATCAATCCAAAATACAATATATACAAATGACAGTTTCACAATTATATTATTTTGACACGGTGACACTGAAACTATCAAAAAGAAGTGATTACCCCCAAACTTAGTTTTTACTACACTGGGAAGTGCGTAAAGAACATAATAAGGGGATACATTTGGGACTGGGGAAATATCAATTGGTTCCTGCACAGTGTCAGGAATAGGCAAGTCCTCTGGATATTTGGATGCAAAGTAATCCAACAAAACTTGAGAAGCACACAACTCTAACCCTAAATTAGGCAACTTTTGGAAGTCTAGGGGTCTAGAAACAACCTCTAAGTCGGGTGAATGATCTTGTGAGATAGATTCATCAATAGAATTAGGCAAATCATCTATAAAATCATCCACATGGTCATCTATATGTTCTGTTTGGAACTGAGAGTCACTACAAAATTGATCATTATCACCAAATAATTTCTGGTGGCGTTCTAGAACTCTCAATCTCTATTCCAAACTAGACAGTCTCTGGTTATAATACTCCTCATCCACATAATCATCTACGTAGTCTGTATGGAACATATGGTCAGTACAAGACTGATCATCATCATAAATAATATCTGGCATTCCATATCTCTCACTCTTTGTTCAAGACTAGACAAGTTATACTCTCTAGTTCTAAACTGAGTTGATTGATGACTTACCGTAGACTTAGTTGAATAATTACGTATGACGGAACGATGTGGATGCCAAGTTCCATACACACGACGATTATAAGCGCAAATTTCCTTATATCCTGGCCCATAGAATAATTCCCCCATCGTCATCTCAGATGTTTCCGGTGAAAGATTCATCATCCTTGAAAAAGTACCTGAAAAGAGATACTAAAACATAAAACGAGTCAAATAGAACTAAAATCCTAAAAATAAAATAAAATATATACAAAATAAATAAATAAATAAATAAATAAAAACCTAAACTACGATTAGAAAATCAAAAATACCAATTACAATATTCCACAACCGCTCCCCGGCAGCGGCGCCAAAAATTGATGTGATTTGGGATTACCCAATATAAATAACCGCAATCGCACGGCGTCTAACTAGTAGACAACGGCAAGTACGGGTCGAACCCACAGAGAGCGGGGAAATACTGCAATTAATATCTCTAATAAACTAACTAAGAGGAATATTTTTGTGATTTTTATATTAATAAATAAAATAATAAACTAACTAAACTAATAAAATGTGACCGAGTAGAGAGAGTCGGTAACCAGGGTTTTTCAGTATCCACCACTATTTAATTCATGAATATTTAGAGTCACAAATATCGCTGGGACGCCCTAAACATGATGCATCAAAAATCCCTAGTCTCAAGCATACACCATAAAATTGCGCTAGCGAGAAAATATTACGAAACTAATTAAAGGTCTATAAATAATACTTGGCTATTCTAAGTATACCCCATCAGAAGATTTAACCTAAGCATGGAATATCAAATAAGTAGACAAATATATTTTTAGAATAACAACTGTATACCAGAAACATGGAACATCAAAACCATAGGCCAAGCATGCACCATAAACGACAATACAATTGTTCAAAGTCATGAATTTAATCTATTCAAATCATAATGGTTTGTATCAAATATTTAATTCAATTGATCTAAAACGGTAAGTGGTTTCAACATTAAACCCTAGTTACAAATTAATTAGAACATGGAGATGGGTTTCTCAAAACCCATAAAAATAATTAAAGTGAAGAGTAGAGATGATTGAACCAAATAGCCCGTATGATTATCTTGTCTCTATTTCAAAAACTGTTGTACACGCCTCCCAAAACAGATGAACTCCACGTCCCAGAACTCCGCCTCCTGTATAAAACCTCTGCCTCCAGAAACTGTCCAGGAGCAAAATCTCTCCCCCAAAAATCAGACTGAATAAATCCTCCCCCTAACTGACGCAGCTATCTTCCTATTTATACTAGGTTTAGAGAAAACTCTTCTCTCATCCACATGGGCTTGTCCCCTTCACGTCGCTATCATGTCTAGCCCAAAAGTCATCTTTGACTTCTCTTGTGCCTGTCCGCTCCTACTCCAACAGTCCCAACCACCAATCATACTTTCTTTTTCATCTTCTTTCTTCACGTGAAATACCCAGTAGCTAAAAGATAGAAAAGTAGCTTTCAAACAAAGCCTACACGGCTACACGGCTACACGTGAACCAATGGACCCCACGTCTACACCTGTACTCTCTTCTTTATTCACTTGCAAATTCACGTGTTGTCCTACTCCCTCTCTAGCACCTATCTCTTCCACCTTCACTGCACAATCCACCTAGCTGTAGCCTAGCATAGCTCTTCTTCCCTTACGTGATGTTTTCCAATCAAGCAAGGACTAGCTTTTTTTCCAATACACAAAACAAAAGTACACAGACAAAAGTACTTTCATCTCTTACATCACATTCAAAACCTGCCCTCTTCTATCTTACACGGTCACACCAATTGCCAAACTTAGCCTACACCCATTTCTTTTCTCATCTCTAACCGTACAGCTCTACCAGCCACTAGTTCTTTATACCCTGTACGTAATGAGACCTCCACATATTGTACCCAAAACTAGCCAACTCCAACTTTCACTTCTCTACTCAACCTACTACTAGGTCTTCTTTATCTTATTTCCCTATTCATTACCCGAGCCACACTCTTCTTCTCGAACAAAACAAGACAATGCCACCAACACTTTCTATCAACCGTGTCACGTCCACAGTTTGCACTCTTTCATGTATGCATCTTTGCTGGAATTTTACGTTTACCCTTTGATCTCAAAACATGCTGGACGGTAACCAAATTAATTGTAATATCGGGATATATGCGAACCATCTAATAAAACAATAAAAAGATATTATTAATATAAATTCGAGTGCTAACAAATATAGATTAAATGGTAAAAAATGTATCAATTAAGTGCTTATCAATGGCTAAGCTTGAGCAGAGAAAAGAAATCATGTCAAGAACCCTAACAAGTTTGGAGGACTCGCAAAAATCCATTCTTGATTTCTTTCACTGACTAACAGAAGAGTTGGGACGTAGTGCTGGGTTCAGGGAATACATGTCGTCCCTGGGATTGGGGACTCCTCCCAAACGAACGTGTCCCCTCCCCTTCACTTTATGAGCTTTAATACATGTGAGAAGCCGGTAAATCAAGAAGCCACCCGCCTGGTGGAAATCTTATGCAAACTTATGCACTTCTCAAAACTCCAATGCAAAGACGTATTTGCTGTCCTGAATCGTGTTGCTACTGACGTGCACATAACCCAACTCTCTGAAAAGACACCATAAGTACCTGCGTTACCTCACCTATCTGTGAGTAATGTCACGTTCACTGAAGAAGACATGATGGCTGAAGAAGGACATAATCAAGCCTTATATGTGACTGTTTATCTCAAAAACTTTGAATTATGAAGAGCGCTTACGGATACAGGTGTTGGAGCCAATATAATTACTCTCAAGACGCTCAAAGCTCCTAAAGTACGGCAACCAAGATTTTGCATTGTCCTATCGTAATGAAAGACTTTGAAGGGAACCACACCAGTACTTATAAACATGTTTCTTAGGGCTCAAGGTGGGACCTATCCGAACAAAAGTGAAATTTCATGTCACTGAAGGAGCCTGAATACCATATGATACTGGGAAGACCGTGGCTTCATGAAAATAGGGTCGTCCCCTCGACTTATCATCAGTGCATGAAGACTATGCTAAATGAGAGAATAATCTGAATTCCATCATCTTCATCTCCTTATGCTCCAGTTTGTGGTACCGAATTCTTCGAATCAAAGAACGATGTGCTCGACTTCTATGGAAAAATCCACATAATACCTCTGCCTAGCTGGACGACTTTTGAGGAGTTCGACAGGGACTGTCCATAACCAGGGAAAAAAGTCATTTTTAGGAAATGAATCTTTCTACTGATTTTAATGATAATTATTTAATAACTACCAATGCACCAAGTCATGCTCATGGCAAGAGATAACATAATTTTTTAATAAGTTACGACACCGAATGAAGAACTATTTACCTTCGCCGCCGCTGTTAGCAATTAACAGGGGAGACTACTAGAGGGTCTCCCCGCCTAGAATGTAATCATAGTACATAGCCTAATGAAGATGAAATCCCAGATGCTCCACGACAATTAAAAGATGGTACTGACTCCACCACAGACGCCCTTGAGACAATCAATATTGGGACAAAAGAAGTCCTGAGGCTCGTCTCCATCAGCTCCACCCTATCATTGGAAGAGTTATAGGTGCATAATCTACATGGTTTTAATGCCAATTTCATACTTGTTTTAGTTATATTTATTTCATTTTACCTTGTATTACTCTTATTTTCTGTTTGGTTTCTAATGTTATGACATTCAACCAAAAGAAGTGGAAACGACTTTAAAAGTGCTAAGGAGGTGAAGTGCTACAAGTGAAGAAAATTAAAGAAAAAATGAAAATCATTCAAATCCAGGATTTATTCTCACCACATTATATAGAATTGAAATCCAGAGTCAACACAAAAATAATGAGGTCATTCCAAGTTCGTATGAAGAAGTTATGAGCAAAACCGTGAAACCAACTTGGATTTGGTATATGTTGGGCCTTATTGGGCTTGCGCGGGAAGAGAAATAAGGGAAGCGTTTTGGGCTCGCCTTTGACGTGAAAATTAGGGGTTTTGTTGGTTTTTGAGGAGGTAAAGCCTCCTAATTGGATAAGGATCAAAAGAAGGTGTAAGAGTTTAATGAGATTAGGTTTCCTAGTTAGATAGACATCAAGAAGAGGTTACCAAAGCCTATATAAAGGGGAGCCTATATACAATTTTCTACACAACTTCTCCACAGAAAAAAGAGCAAATTTTGGTTTACCCCTTTAAAGGGGGGAACTAGGATATTTTCTCTTCTTATTATTATTATCCTTTATTCTTTCTTTCTATATTTTTCATGGGTTTTAGTAAACCCATGAGTAACTAATTCTTTTATTGGTTGGAGATGCAATCGGAAGTTTTAAATATGGGAATCAATCTGGATGGTTAGTTTTAGTTTTAATTTTCATTATCTATTTTTTATCGTTCATTTTTTACTACGTGTAATAATTATGTGATTGTGTTCATGTAATATGATTGGTTGTTTGGTATGTTTAAAATCACGAATTAAATATTCTTAATAACCTATCTATAGCTAATTAAAAATCTTAGCCTAATAATTAGTAGTAATTTGTGATCAATAGTGGTGCGAATCGTGAAGAAAGTCACAATTAAAGCTTGGCCTAGGTTGAAAATACCACGATTGTACGACTATTGCCTATGAATAACTCGTCTCACAAATATTAATGTTATCCTCAAGTTGAACCTATTAGCAATTAGCACTTGGTTATTTGGTGGAAACGAATCCATACATTAGCTATTGCAGTATATGTTGACATATGGAGGCGTAACGAAGTATTACACCGATTGGGGATACTTTAGGGTTATTGGCATAAAGAGAGAGCGGATGTTGATTCTAATCGATTGAGGAGCTTGTTTGGTGATGGAAGATGAAACCTTTAACCAATATTTTCTATCTTTATTCAAAACCTTTATTCACTTTCTTTTAGTTTAGTTTAGTATAGTTTGGATTGGAAACTCAACAAACCCCCTGATTACCTAAGAATCGAAAGCAAACAACAATTCATTTATTCTTTGTGGGAACGAATCCCTACTTTCTACTCCATTCATTATTGTAGAAAGTATAAAAAATATTTTGGTCGGATGACAACCCATTAAAGAGCGGACATGACTCATGCAACTTCTTAAGGATTATCAAGACGTGTTCGCCTGGACTTATGAAGAAATACCGGGTCTTGATGACAAGATGGTCAATTACCATTTACATATCATTCATGGTTCCAAGCCTGTCAAGCAACAACCGAGGCAGTTCAGACATGAAATTGAGGAGAATATCAAGATCGAAGTCCAGAAGCTACTCACGGGAGGCTTCATCAAACCCATTCAACACCCTACTTGGATAACTAACATGGTACCTGTCAAGAAAAAGAACGGTCAAATCAGATGTTACGTTGATTTTTAGGAACCTGAACAAACGCTGCCCCAAGGATGACTTCACATTCCCCAACATGGACATGTTCGTAGATGCGACCAGTAGACACAATATGTTCTCGTTTATGGATGACTACAACGGTTATAATCAAATAAAGATGTATGAGCATGACGCCGGCAAAACTACATTTCGAACTCTTATCGGAAACTCCTATTACACTGTAATGCCTTTTGGATTGAAGAACGCTGGTGCTACTTATCAGCGAGCCATGACATCAATCTTTCATGACATAATGCACAAGCAAGTAGAAGATTACGTTGATGATGTGGTCGTCAAATCCAAGACACGAGCGTCCCATCTGGAAGTCCTATGACAGGTCTTTGAAAGGTGTCGTGAATTCAAACTGAAGATGAACCCTTTGAAGTGCTCCTTCGGTGTCTCCTCTGGTAAATTCCTCAGATTTCAAGTGACGGTGGAAGGGATCAAAGTAGATCCATTCAAGAATCAAGCCACCACCAGCATGCCCCCGCCAAAGACTTTGAGAGCTCTTAAAAGTTTTATGGGGAAAGTATCATATATCAGACGTTTTATCCCAAGTTTATCTCAATTTTTCTCATTTTTTACACCACTACTAAAGAAAGGGGCAAGCTATGTCTGGTCCTCTACTCAGCAAGAAGCATTCTCCAAAATCCGACAATTATTGTTATCCTCATATGTCATGGGATCCACAGTCCATGGACGACCCCTACTTCTGTATACAACTTCTAGTGAGGTCGCGACAGGAGCACTCCTTGCTCAAGAGGATGAAGAGAGTCGAGTACCCAATCTACTATATCAGTCAGTCACTAAGAGATGCAAAGCTCAGATATCCTAAAGCATAGAAAGCGTGCCTATCACTAGTACATGCCATCCAGAAGCTTAATTAGACACTACTTTCTCTCGAATAGGGTGGTTCTCATCGAGAAAGCTGACCCCATCAGGTTTCTACTATCAAAACCGGCCTTGATAGGGAGTCCTGCTAAATGGTTGCTTCAAATATCAGAGTTTGACATAACATGTATCTCCCCGAAAAAAGTCAAGGGACAAGCCGTGGCAGATCTATTAGCAGCTTTCCCAGGAGAAGACGTGACCGCATTACACGAAGAAATACCTGGAAAGCTCTGTGAAATTTTTATCGTCAAAGAAGAAGCATGGATATTGTACTTCGATGGTTCTACCACTCTAGTAACAATACTGAAGGAGCTGGAGTAGTGCTGGTATCTCCAACTGGGGAAGTCTTCTCGTACTCATTCAAGCTCGATTTCAAATGCACCAACAACTCCGTGGAATATAAGGGCTTTCTGGTAGGTCTATCATTGGAAAAGAAAGCAGGCGCAACACACTTAGAAATAAGGGGTGATTCTAAGTTAATGGTTAGTCATATAAACGGAGTCTACTCACTTAAAGAGGTAACATTAGCTCTCCATAGAGCAGAAGCTCAAAAGTTACTAACTCATTTCCCCGAAGCCATAGTGGTCCACGTTGGTCGATGTAATAATAAGCACGCTGATTGTCTAGTAACTTTAGCTTCCAAACTTCAATTTGAGGGGTCACAAAAGACTGTAATGGTGCATATATGCATTGTTCCCTCCACATGGTTGAGTTAGTCTGAACATGAGCAAGTCGTCGATTGGAGGATACCGATTATAGAAGAACTCAGCAGCTCACTCCCTCAGAGGAAGGTCAATCTCAAATACTTGAAGAACTTCTTCCTACTCCATGGGGAATTGTGCCACGGGAATCCAGATGGATCCCTCTCAAGATGTCTCAAATATGAGGCACAATTACAACTTAACCGCATTCATGGTGAAATATGCGGAGAGACAATGGTAGTGACTCTTTATTGCCACCTCCAACGCCTAGGATATTACTGGCCTACGATGGAAACCCAATCTCGATCACTGCAAGGGTCTTGTTCCAAATGCCAAGCACAACCGCACCAAATGGAGGCTCTGAAAATCCATCTGCTGGACTATATCAGATATATTCGCGATAATTCTCTTCCTCTTGAGAAGCAAAAAGCAACAAGACTAAAGCAAAATACGAGGAAGTTCATCCTTCATGAAGGGGTCTTATATCGTAAAAGTTTTGGAGGGAACCTGCTAAGATGCCTAGCAGGGCCCAAATCCTGATAATATTAAAGAAATTTCATGAATGAAAGCATCAAGGAAAGAAGAAGTTGTTCCTTCAGATCCATGAGAGGTATTACTGGCCGACCATGGAAGATGATGCAGCGGATTTTGTTCAAAGATGTCATCAGTGTCATATCCATATGAACCTCATTCACACGTCGTGCCTTCCTCCATACTCCGTAAGCATTCCTTGGCCTTTCTACAGTTGGGAACTAGATCTCATTGGTAAGATTAATCCATCCTCGTCAAAACAACATGATCACATCATCACAACTACTGAGTACTTCAGCAAATGGGTCGAAGTAATTCCCCTCAGCATCACGACTGGAGCAACCATAATAGCTTTTATCAAGGAATACATTATATGCAGGTTTAGTGTCCCTAAGCATATTTTCACGGATAATGGTACCCATTTTTCTAACCAGACCGTGACAGAACTACTCTAAAAGTACGATATCAAGCAAGTATTTTCTACTCCGTATTATCCGTAAGGCAATGGGCAAGCAGAAAGTACCAACAAGACACTGATTCGTATCCTTAGTCGCACTGTGTACGATAACCCAAGATTATAGCATGAACAACTGCCCATGGCACTTTGGGCGTACAGGACGACACTGAGAAGCTCCACAGGGACTTATCCTTTTTCGCTTGTTTACGGGGCCGACGCGATCCTTCTTGTTGATATCAGGATCCCATCATCCAGAATCACATTAGCCAGCAGAGTACACTGGGATAAAGCTGAAACCCCTAGGTTCCGGGTCGCGGAGTTGGACCTCCTGGAATTAAGACGATCCAAGGCAGAAAAATATATAAAGGCGTACCGACAAAGAATTTCCAAAGCTTACAACAAAGCAATGAAGCCCAGAATGTTTTAAGTCAGAGAACTGGTACTCAAGACGGTCAAACATATCCAACAGGACATGTCGGCTCCAAAGTTCTACCCAAAATGGGAGGGTCCCTATGTCATCTCTAGAGCAGTAGCAAGTGGGTACTACAAGATCGTAGATATGAAGGGAGCACAAGTGGGAACGGTAATCAATGGCAAATGGCTAAAGGCATATTACGCCTAAATAAAATTTCCTTTAATTTTATTTCTTTCAATTAATGTTCAATATTCAGAGTTCATAACATGATACATAAATTCAAAGACTCATTAGTAATCCAAACCTTACTCACTCAAGACGTGACTCCCTAGAGAGAACCTTCAAGCAATGAATAATTCCGCTTATATAACATCTCCATTCTTTCCTGAAACCTCTCAGTCCTAGATTTCAAATCCTGGATCGACTTCTCGATCTTGGATGACTCTCTTGACAAGACTTTTTCCTCCTTCAATATGGTTTTCGAAGAAGGAATCACCTTAGCTATGATGGCCGCATGATCTGTTTCAATGATGTCAAGACGCTGACGGAGCCAACTCTCGTTGAACTTTAAAAATTCACAATTGGCTATCATCTCATACCACTTTTGTATCTCCTGGTTAGTAACTTCACGAAGCGATGCTTTGTTCATATCGTCAATTATGGGTAGAAAACCAACAACCATTGTTACCAGAACAGGAGAAAAGACTATCAACAACTCTGAAGTTGCAATGTGACCGTATCACCTCCAAATTTTGGTGTAAAGAGATGTATAGAACTTTGGCACTATAAAATCTCCCACGATATGGTGCTTATGAGGCAGAGACTTCATGTGCATTTCGAAAGGAAGACCCGTATTTTAATAGGCATGAATGGAAATACCAAGATCATTGCTTGAGAGATTGACTGGTGGACCAGGAAAAGCTCCAACCTCAGCGTCAATGTCCCTATCCTCCTCATCAAGAGAGGACCCTCTGGCTTTCCTCTTCCCTCTGTACGTATCTATAATCTCCATCTCCTGTCGAGAATATCAAATCATATACTTGCATCAGGATATTTGCTCAGAATAATACATGAACAACAAAGAGAGAAAGATATTTACAGTAGCAGGTCGGCTAGACCCTGTAACGTTTGAAGAGGAACTATTCTTCCTGACGGTCCTAGCCTTTAACATGTATGGGGCCTTCTTAACCTGTGGTTCCTGAAAAGAAATAAATGATCATAAAGATTGTGAAACGGTTATTCATAAGTACTAAGGAACACATAAGTGGAGAAGAACTCATTTACCGGACTAGGTACCCAAGAGCGGTGCTTAACAAGAAGATGATCATGATATGATTTGTTGTTATCATACATGATGCTATTAGACGACTAAGCTCTATAAGTGTTGGGAATGGCGAGACTAGTGATAGGAAGAAGGCGACAATAATTCGTTCATTTAAATAGAGGATAGGTGAAAACCCTAAATCTTGAATTTCAAAGGGTTCAACGGAGACTCCTTCCGAAGGGGAAGGATCTGAGCTTAGTCAACAAAACTCCAAAGCCGACCATTGGAATTTTGGGATAATGACGAAGCGCATAAAAATCCTACATACAGAGAAAGCTTCACCAGGTAACGGGACTATGTCCGAACATGCCTCTCGCTCCCAGCAACGCAATCCTGAAGAACAAACAACCATACTCGAGAGAAGTAACGCCCAGCACCATCCACGCCTCCCTTTACTCACGGGAAAACCAATGTTTCTGCTAAGAACTTGAGCACCTACTAGTCCCAACCAGGATTATTAAGGGGTACTTATCTCAGTACTTATAAGCCAGAAGCTAATTACATCTTATATTCTTAAGATTTTAATTATGCATATATAATTTTTATAAGCATATTATCACCATCTGGTGCTTACTGCGCAACGTTATTGTTCCTCACTAAGCAGGGGACGTAATGTTGATGGTGAGTTTTTAACAAGGGCTAGAATTATAAAACTGCCCTTTGCCTAGACGCAGGAACATAAAACTACATATGCATATTTATGCACATGCTTCTAGCTTTATATTAAAACATGAAATATTGTATCTCTACTAATATTCCGCAAGCGAATTAAGAATACAGTCTCTACAAATAGTACAAACATTTTGAACTGATATTGTAGCCTCTTAACACTCACAATATTTATGTCATTTAAACCAGTCTTGGGTAGCATAAATTTCATAGCTGAATTCCTCGAACTCGTCTCAAATGTGCATTTGCCGTCCTGACTTTACAAAATATGCCACTTTAGCATTATGCTCAAAGATGTACCATAAAATATGCGTCATTCCTCTTGAACGCGCCACAATAAACGAGCAATGCCTCTAAAAGAGCACGTTATGCCTGAGCACCAGAATAACCCTAGCTTTTCTACGCTAGCACCTAGGCTAATACTAGCCCTTTACGCTAAGCGCTAACCAGCGCTAGCCAACCTAGGTTGTGTCCTCAAGGACGCGCCATACCTAAAAGCGTTAATAGTGCTAGCTAAATAGGCTGCGTCCTCAAGGACACACCATACCTAAAGCGCTAACAACGCTAGCTAATTAGGCCACGTCCCTAAGGATGTGCCTCACCTAAGCGCTCATCGCTACTTAGGCCACGTCCCTGAGGACGCGCCTTACCTAAGCGTTTAATGCTAACTAATTTAGGCCACGTTTCTTGGGGACGCACCATGCTTTTGCGCTCAACCCTATCTAATGTAGGCCACGTCCTTGAGGACGTGACACTTCTAAGCGTTCAACGCTAGAAAACTAGGCCACGTCCCTTGGGTACATGCTACTCTTTTCGCGCTAAAAACGTTAACCTAATTAGGTCGTGTCCCTTGGGGACGTGCCATTCTTCTTGCGCTTTAATCAAAGTACTAGCTTTGCGCTAAAAGCGCTAGGATAATTTAGGCTACGTCCCTTGGGGACGTGCCACACTTTCAAATTCTAGCCTAATGCTAGCACTAGCCCTATATGGCTATCTATCAAGCCTCGTTCTTGAGTGCACTGCAACTTGTCCTTAAGAACCTTCATACAATCTTGGCTTCAAATGTATTCCAGGTTTATGCTAAGTCATTTCTAAGCTAATATTTGGCCATTAAAATATGCCATGTTACTCCTAAGTTAGTACATGACCACTAAGCTTACCAGACTTGACATTAATCGGTCTGATTATCAATTCAGTGAGTCGTGCAACTTGCCTCACTTACTTAGCAAGTCATTTGACTTGACCTAATCAAAAGTGGTAGTCCATGATTCCACTATTTCAACGAGATATAAAATATAACACATGGGTGGATTCTCATTGGGGTATTAGTCTGGCGGTCTACGACAATCGTGCATTGTGGCAACACATCCACGAACAAGAAGGTAACACGTAGTAGGACGGTTACAGAGAAGTTGAGATTACGAGGATTAATGGTCATACAAGCCCTCCCTATTTTTAGGACATGACTCCACTACAATATCCACAATCGTTACTCCTCCACTTCTTTTGTAACTTCCACCACTTACGAGAAATCAGTGTGTCTCCTCCAAACTGTAAATAGATGGTTTCATCTATTCGAAACAAGAACACAGACAAGAGACAAGATATACAGAATTATTGAATCATCCCAGAGATAATCCATTCTTTATCACACACTACAAGTACTCATCACACTGAGATTTTCTCAACCTTCTTTGCTTGTCTCCCCTAATTCCTGTTCAATCTTCTCCACCTTTGTGATCGAAGCATGACGTGAACGAATATTTCTTGGATTAGGATTGTCCTGTTCGAACTTGATCTCTCGAACTTACCTGAAAGTACGATTTTACTGTACATTTGTTTGTACCCTAAAACACTAGTGTTTTGCCCGGGCTCAAGTTATGTATCCCAGAGAATTACTAATCTTAGTAGGATCAATTTTACATCTATGAAATACATATTTAATATGAAAAACCTTTGAATTATAATATGGTTCATGGTGGTTTATGTTGTATATTTTTTTTCCGCTCTAAAAATATATACCATGAATGTGGAGTAACTATTGACGTGGTTTATGATGTGATGATACATTTCATAGTTTTTATGATTTAGATTTAAGTCTACTCTATCTAAATGATATTTTCTTACTGATATATTGGTCGGGAGAATAAACTTGATTTATTTTTTCACTTCACGATACAAGTTTTGTAAAATAATAGTAGCTTATTGCAAGATTTAAGCATTGATTTTTTTTTATTTCGAAACTTAAGCATAAGTACTCTGTCATAAGCCATATTGTAGAAACCCTAATCAACTAATAGTCAAAATTGGTATGATTGTTAAACAAAAACAAATCCTAAATCAGAAAATAATTATTTATTCATAATTAAAAAAATAACTCTTGATAACAAATAATGTTAATTATTTAATTAATTCTCCAAACATTAAAAACTTGATCTAAAATAAAGAAAATATAAGATATTTGCTACAAAACTTGTCCTCCATATCCTCCTATTCGGGTTGGTTGAACAAAACCATACCATTTGTATCTTCAAAATATCGAAGACTCACACTTCTTTCTTTTTTATTTTTTTTTTATTTTCTATGTCTTAGCGTTTTTGTATTTTTTTTTTTTGTTCACCCAACCTTCATCAAGGTAGAGATAGCTTTTACCTGAAATAAGGTACCAAAAATATGCACAAATACGAATCACAGACCTCGGTATTTTTACCTGCAAACCATACATATCGTAAATAAGATACATGATGACTGCAATGTAATACATATAAGAAAATGGGAACTGAAGTAAATCCCGTACGTTGCATTTTCCTTCGAACAATTAGGGGTGCAATGTGATACGTCTTCTTTACAGCAGTTAAGTTTTATTAATTACATTGTTATATTGAGGTGATAGACACTTTTTGTGTCTAATTTGTCCGCAATTATCTATTTTGTCAGTACTCGATTTTATACTTATTGTGTGATTTTATGTGTTTGTAGGTAATTTTGATAAATAAACATTAGTGGAAAAATTGGCTTAAAAAGTGATAAAGGCACCCCTTCTTTAAATTAAAAACTCAAAAATGGCGGGAAACTATTTCTTTGTGGAAGAGATTGTTTCTGAGTTATTTGATTTCCTATTTTTGTGGGATTGAAATGAGTATTGATATCCCAACATGACGCAACAATAAAAAGAGGTTGAAACACGTCTTTGGAGAGTTTTCTGCCGGAAAAAAATGGAGAGTTCATGATGTTGTTTTCGGTGATGATTGGTGGAGATTAAAATGAGTTTTGAGTTTGTTTTGGGCTAGGAGATTGATTCCTTATCTAATAAGGAAGTTTGCACGTGGAGAAATAGGTTTTTAAAACCTATATATGAAGAAAACAGATCAAACAGATAGTTTCCAGAAAAAGAGGTATATTCTCGGATTTGGTTTATCATGAATCTGAGTTGGTTTGGGATTGTTTCTTTTAGTCCTTATCGATTAGGATTGGTTTTAGGGTTATCTAAGCCTATAAGTAGAGAAGAGATCGGAGAAAAATCATCCAGATTCGAGAGAAAAAAAACTCAGGAAAAAAAAAGTTACGCTGATGGAAAGAGGAAGAAGAAGTACAGACCACAGGAGAAAACAATCGCTGGTTCCGTCACCTTTTCTTTCATATTTTACTGCGTCCAGGAACCGTACTTTATTCTCTGTGTTAATTTCTCTTTTCAGCAACACAGAAAACAGTCTCAACAAAACTTATATTCGTATCTGTTTTAAGTGTTACTTATGTTTTTCTCTTCTTTTAAGCACTTTGAGCCATGAACATGTATTTTGAGAGAGTGTTTGAAATGAGGAGCTAGACCCCATTGCTGAAGCGACGGAGGAAGCCATTTTTTCCAATAATAAAGTGGTATATTTTTATTTTATTATTTTTTGCAATTTTTTTATGATTATTTGCTTTGAATTAAATTTGAAAAAATGTTTTTTATCAATTAGTTGTGTTTTCTTTTGATGGGTCATGCTTATTTTAGAGCTATTGATGTCTCATACTTTTGATTTACAACTATTATTTTAAAAATCTAACATTGGCAGTATTTATAATCAATTGAAAGTGTGAGTTGCAAAATAATTGTTAATGCTAAATCACTTGAAAAATTGGTTAATGGTGGAATCCTTAGTCTCGGTTCTTTCCATAATTTGAAATCAATTCTACTTTAATCTTTTTTATTTTTAGTATTAAAAATTAGGTTTAAAAATCAAATCTTTACAAGTCTGAGTATCGAATCTTTTACAACTATTTCTAAAACACATCATGAGGTGGCATGGGGTCTTCGCATCCATAGCCATGGCTCGTTGCTTCCCCAGTAACACTAACATAAGATTGTTTCTCATGTATATAATTGCCTGATAAGATGATATGAGGTAACATCAGTAAAATTCTGTACAAACTTAGAACAAATAAAAACTGAACGACAGTAAATTGATAAGAAAAAGATCATATTAACTAACCATTTTGTATTGTTCCATAGCCTCTTCCAGTTTCCCTTTATTGAAAAAAAAAATATTTCTTTTTATCTTTGTTAATCTGCACCTCTGAATCTTACCTCCACACTCATGTCATTAGGATCTTTTAACTGAAATAAGATACCAAAAATATCTTCAATTACTAACTACAAACCATAATATTTTTACCCGTAAACTATGCTACTATTTGTATCCAAATCGAGACTCAAGCAGGCCAAAGTTAAGAAACTCATTTTACATCCATGGTGGTTGGTTGTCAACTAAGCAAAATTAATTCAAGTTCTTTACATCAAAAACATGGATTAGAGTATAGTGATAAGAACAAGTTTGTTCTTCATGGAGATATGGGTTGTTGAGTATTTTTATTACTTATGTAGATATGGGTTTGGTTTGTGATTTAAGCTAAACTAAATTAATAAAAAAAATTAAAGTTGTAAATAATATGATGAGAATACTAGTTAGGGAGTTTATCTTCCGTCATCAAACATGTTATCAATTAAATCAGACTTAATATTCAATTTCTCTCAATATCAATAACATTAAAGCATCTTATCGTAGGTCTACTCCGGAAAAACTCCCATCAAAGGCGCAAGAGCCACTCTTTGAATCTTTTTCACTAGATAACTTGGAGCAAGAGCCATTCAAGTTTAACACAATGAAAGCAATGGTGTTTATGATTTGAGTTTATTCTAAGCAATTCGCGCAAGAGCCACTCGGGTTTAACCTATGTCACGCTTCTATACATAATCGCATGGCAACATCTCGTCGCTATGCTACTTGTAACAAGCGTAATTCCGGATCTCAAACCCTAGTTTAGCTATTTATATGAGTTTATGGTTATTTAATTCGCTACTTAAACAAGCAATAACTCAATCATACGTGGCGTTATTAATAATAGAACATAAGCGATATTATAGACAATACGAATACTAAGAATGAGTGTTTTAATTAATAAATATGTTCTAGACTTCGGACTACATCTCTAATCAATAAAAGAAGTTAGCTACTCATAATTGAGTTAATAAAATCAAAGTAGAGAGAGTATAGAAAGCAAAATATCGTCGTAAAAGAGCTTTTTTTATCCCCGTGCTAAGCCGGCCTCCGTGAAAAAACCTTTTTCTCCTTTTTTCTATCTCTAAAGTTTTTTGTGTATTTTCTATATATTTTTTTTGCCAGGTTGTATTCACGACCTTTTATTTATAAAAAGGTCATCACCTCCTCTGTTTAGAATTTCAACTGAACCGAATAAGAATTTAATAAACATTAAATCACACCACCGACCAAATCAATTTCACTACACCGAAAGGGCTTGTTTCCAACATATGGGGTTCACAATTTAAAAATCCCCTGGTGCGTGAGTTAACCACTAGCATATCAAGTCCGTTGGATTTTAATCAAATATACCACCCATATGTTTCCCACATACCCGACTCTCCAACATACCTAAGCCCGTTATTGTTCTAAAGCAAAAAAATTGACTCAAAATAGTCCCCCTTGTCGGGAACTTTGCTTAAAAAATTCATCGTTATTGCGGAATGAGAATCCTAACTTTTTTTTTTTTTTGCAAGTTTCAAGATACGTACAATTTTCTCCAAAATAATTCATCAGTAGAAAAAGTGGTTTTTGTGTATGTGGAAATATTGGTAAAACACATAAAAGGAGAAATAGAGTAATAGATCTTATTGATAGACATCAGTAGCATTACATAGTTATAATATCCTTTATATAGATATAGGGGAAAAACCTAACTAGCTAATTGGTCCGCACATACATGGGCCCAAAGCCCTACAACAATCCCCCTAGTGCGGTCCAACAATACTGCCTTCATGTGTAGTGCTTCACATATACTGCTTCACATGTAGTTTTCTTCTTGATGACCAATGTGTTTAAGTCAATTGGCTCACTAAAACTTCGCCAGGAAAACCCAGAAGGACAAAACCTGAACTAAGGAAAAATAGTATGATACTAAAATAATCAAAACTTATTTGGACTCGCATATGTTGCCTCGTTAAAACCTTGATAAGGGAAAAACCCAATGGGATAAAACCTTGACGAAGGGACAAAGAGTATAACGCAATAAGTCCGAAATGATGCCTTTTTTGAATAACCATACATGATATCTTTTCTATGTTACATGGGTGATTAATGGAAACCCAGTATTGAAACACAATAGTAATATCAATACTGCTAGTTGACTTGTGTTGAAAACTCTTGCGATTCAATTCTTGCCCCTTTTTTAAAGTTGTTTCACTTGTCATATTATCATGATTCATTTCTTCGATTCCGATATTGTTCAATAATATCAACATGTTCTCCAGGTCTTTAACATCCAGCATATACCTTGTGTAGTTGTTGTTGTCTCGCTAAAAACCTTGTCGAGTAACAGAAACCTTGTTGAAAAAATTAACCTCGATCGAAGGGAAAAAGAGTGCAACACAATTTCATATTTCGAAGTAAATATGTCGACATCATATCCTTGGATCCTCCCCCTGATGTCGGCATCTCCCCATGATTCTATTATAGGGAGTTTCCAGACTGTTCCTTTAGCCATGTGCTTTTCGAAAGTGAATATTGGTAATGATTTAGTAAATAAGTCTACCATGTCTCCCCCTGATCTTTTTTGTGAAAGAAGATATTATTGTTCGACAACCTTTGGATTGCATTTTCATCAAAAGTCTTCTTTATGTATTTGCAGGGATAAAACAAACTCATGCAAATGGTTCTTTTAAGTATATGATTACGTTCTTTATACCATCCAATGACGTTGCATCAGCGCTAAGCTATATGTAGCTAACAAGTTCATCGAGGATGAAATATTTGGTCGAGTATATTATGCTAAGTACAACAATGCGTCTATTGTACTTATTTAGGAGAATTTTATCTCCCAACACATTTCCGTCATCTTCCTTTAGACGAAATGGTCATTTACTTACATTTGAACCTCAAGTAATCTTGGGAGTGCTAGAAGGATGCATGTGATGTAATTTTAGAAAGTGGTAAATAAAGATTCGATTCTCGAACTT
>JAJJMC010016780.1:4526132-4664219 GCA_023531435.1 Papaver californicum
CTCACTAGAAATTAAGGTGCAAATTAGACACTAAAATGTGTCTATCAGCATGTCATTGTAAAATTTCCTGACAAATTTGGACATATGCAAACTGGTGGAATAAATCACCATAAGCTTGGTGTTCGATCGAGCTTTCCCGGATTTTTCATCTCAAATTGGATTTCAATCAGCTTGTAAAATCTCTTATTTTTCATCAAGAGTACATGTTATGTCCATACCATCGACATAGATAGCTACAATCCCAAATCAGGAACTTTTCTTTGTGAGTACGCAGGACTTAATACCTTACTTGTTTATCCCTTCCCAATCAAATAATCACTTAGACGGGTATACCAAATTCGTCTAATTATTCCAGTCTATAAGTGAGAGTTCTACTCTAAGCATTGCGTGGTTTAGAGTCATATTATTTGGGCAACAAAGGGATATCAGACACTTTTGTAAATATCTTTAACCCTTAATCCTTATAGAGATATGTAATAATTAACCACACACAAATGCTGCATTTTAAGTCATTTTGAAACTCCAAGCTAACTAAGTAGCAGAACGTTACAACGTTCAATACCATAAAGTAAACAATTCTAGGACTTTGTGAGAAACCTCGCGCCACAAGGCGAGTCTTTATACTTTGAGACTTTATTCTTCTTACTACGTTTTGTGACAAATAATCATGTATGTACACAGGCTTTACAGTTGGTTGGATAACATTATCACACCAAATACATGTATATTTGTCAAAAAATCAAATTCTACCTAGATTGTACAGGCCAAGTATGCTCTTGTGGACATTAATTGACAAGGAGCATGGTTTGATCTGATCGTGCTATTTTTCCTTGAGAAACTGTGTATGAAAATAATAAGCATCAATATGCTTACATAATATTTCCATTGAATCGTGCGCTTTCTCATAATCCATTGGGATTTCATTGTTCTCTGGAATCATTAAATTTTGGAGCGTCGTCCAATTTTGACTCATGGACATAATTAGAGACAATTGAATGCGATGATTTTACTGATGACATGAATTAGGTTGTGCCTTACTCACCTACTTCCTTTCTAGGTAAGCATTGATTGAACCTGGTGATGCGTGTCGTTTGTGCAATAAATTAACTAAAATACTTCCAACTAATACTAATAAGTACTATAGTGGTAGTAAGGATCGTTCCCACGATGAACTGTGAATTGTTATTTATCTTTGACTTCTTATGTAACCAGGGAGGGGGGGGGGGGAGGGTTATAGTGAATTAAACTAAGTAAACTAACAAAATAAAAACGAAATAAATAAAGATTGAGATTAAGGTGAGAAAATATTGGTTAAGGATTTTATCTTCCATCGCTAATCATGATCTTCAATCGATTAAAATCAACATTCGTTCTCTCTTCATACCAATAGCCCTAGAGCACCCCATCGAGAGCATACTCTGGTAAATTCCTTATGTCACCACATACCATAACGATGAATATGTGAACACTACTCAGCGAATAACCTAATGCAACGTGATATCAAGTTTAATCCTCCAAGAACGTTAGGTTCTTTGAATTAGGCTAATAAATCAATAAAATTACTATGACTATTCTATTTAACATCGGACAAGCTTCTACATGCAATCACGAAGGTTTTAAGTACAATCGGTAATCACACTGTGCTACCTGCAACCGGGTCTATCGACTATTTCGTATCTCCAAACCCTAGATTAGCTTTAGATATGAATATATGTTGACTTAGTATGCATCATCAATAAACATACCTCCAATCATACAATCAATATTAAAAGTATAACATGAACGATAAAAAGAGATTTTGATAATCAATAATAATCAGCCAGATTGATTCACATTTTTAGGACTTCCAACTACATCCCCAACCAATAGAAGAACTAGCTAATCATAGGTTTACTAAAACCCATGGAAAATGCACAAAGAAGAAGAATGGTTTCCCCCTAAATGGGTAAACCCTAGGTTTTTTATGTAGAAGTTGTAATATGAGAGGTAGAGTATAAGATTACTTAATAGATTTCTTGTTTGATCCTTAGAAGTCTTTTTTTTATAGCCCTCAATGCTTGGGTATAAAGTATCATCTCTTTCTAGGGTTTAGAATCCTTCTGGGACCGTATTTTCCTTGTGTAGAAGTCCAAAACGCGTGCAAATTTATAAAATTTAGAACGGTCCGGTTTGCAACCCGGTTTGCAAACCTCTGTGGTATGTCCAAACTTTTCAATATTATCTTGTTTTGCTCATAAATTCTTCATCTGATGTCGGAATGGCCCCATTCTTTTTGCATTGGCTTAGTCTTTCAATTCTATTCAAGATGATGATAAGAAAGCCTGAATTTGAACGATTTGAACTTGGTCTTTGGCATGTCTTCACTTGTAATGCTTTACTTGCTTGCTCATTCTAGCACTTTGTAACTCCTTTTTGGATGATTCACCTAATATGACACATAAGATAGAAAAAAAGAGTAATAACAAGTAATATGCAAGAATTACATCTAAAAAAAGTATGGATTTGACACTAGAAACATGTGAATTAAACACTTATCAAATTCCCCCACACTTACCTTTTGCTAGTCCTCGAGCAAACTACTATCTAAACTAACCTAAACTAAAACAACTATTATCTAAACTAACCTAAACAACAACAACAAGAACACTTACCTTTTGCTAGTCCTTACGCTTAGCATGTGCAACAAGTCTTTAAATCCCTAGGTGTCCCCAGTGGACGAGTTATAGTCTTGTGAGGATTTACAAGAGGTATACCTAGAAAAACTACTCCAACTTTAAAGTCACAGGCATCCAAAGAGCTATGAGGACATAAAGTTTATGCACACTAATAATAAGAAGTTAGAAATGCCAAAGAACATTATTCCCATGCTTAACTCTTGAGTTAGGAGAAAACCAACATATGAAAGAATACAGGTTCGAGAGTGACCAAATAAACATTCTGCCTCACCAATAGGATTTTATGAAATTGACACTCAAAAGATGCACATTATGGTTCTCATGTGTGCAGGCAGGAATGAAGATAAATCCCCCACACATTGAATGGTGGGAAAGAAAAGTAATCTTCCGAATTATATGAAGATGTTACCCCATAGAACGTGGGACGAAAAGGAACTTTTTTTTTCTAGTGACCTCTACGAAAGGAAATCAACCACTATGCAAGGATAGAAATACTTACTTACCTTCTCACACGATTAACAATCAGCACCACTCTCATAGCATCCAATAGAAACGTCTTCGGTCGTCAACTGTTGATGATGAACTCTTGAACTTCGACAAATTGTAACTCTTTTCCTCACTTCCTTGTTGTTTGAAACGTCTTTATAAATTTATTCTTCCCCATGGCCTTATTGGATGAGTACAAAAGGAAATATACACTAAAGCAATGATAAACATTATTATTATTATTATTTTCTCTTTTTTTATTTTTATTTTTTACTTTTTTTTTTGTACTTTTTTTTTACTTCAAAATACAAACTGAAAAATAAATAAAGTGAACAATAAAACTACTATGGCCATGGGATAAGGACTTTACCACTTGATTCTTCACAACTTGTATTATCTCGATATCATAAACTTCACTAACTCTCATCTTTTGATTTTCTTCGCTCTTGTACATGAGTCTTGAACATGTATATATAGTTCTGCTTATTGTATTGTTGCTTTACTTGAATATGAAATTTTCTCTTTCTTGGACTGTTGCTTGTAAACCTTGATTGTATTCAACTTTCCTTCAAATTTTTGATGCTCCTCTTGTTGATGATAATGTGTTTCTATGGACCTGTTGTTATCGAGAGAATGGTGTCAACTGCAAACAAGACTACAAGATAGAGTTAACAATTCTGATGACACCCTAATGATTGATAAAAATAGCATCCAAGAGATCAAAAAAGTAGTTCTGAAATTTGTGCGAGGTTGGATAGCTCATCATTCTACCCGGAGTTTGCGCAGTTGAAAAACTCTAAACGGAAAATTGAAGGTTTGGTGCCTCACTCATGGGTATTGAATGATCAACTTCTCTAATATTGTATTCTCTACCAGTGGTTTAAGTCCCTTTTTGTCAGCTCTAGCCTCTCAACAACTAAGCACTATGAATATAGTTCTCTAATACTTCTAAGTTCAGTTATTTCGGTAAGAACTCCGTATGTAAACTTAGCTAGAAGTATACTAAGTGACTCTAAAATATTTAAAAGTTGGAGGTTTATGCAAAAATATATACAACAAATCGAAAAAAAAAATTTTACTCTACCAAAGTTAATACTAAAAATCTATATGCTTAATCACTCCCCCACACTTAAACTTCACATTGTCCTGAATGCGCATAAACCAAAATTTCTGAATTCTGACGTAACCATATATTAACCCTGAAAACTGTACATATTGGTAAAAAAATTGGCAAAAATTCCTTGACGAAAGTTTTTCACCTACGTATTTTCTATAATGTGTCAAAAGAGAACGGTGTTTCGATAAACGGTCTGACTTTTATAGCATCTGGACTGACTAACATGCAATCTAAAAAAAATTCTGAAAAATCCAGAACTCAGTTTACCAGACCAATTGCTCCTACCTAACAAACTCAAAATTTAGATTTTCTTTTTGCAACAGAAAGGTGAGTCTTTCCTCTTCAAAATTTGGGGTTAACTTTTCAAATCGGACTCCGAACGAAGTCTCTAGAGACTTTTAATTTAACGGTCTCATTGTCAGAATTTTTCTGACGAAAAATTTATCGTCAAATTTTTCTTCATTATAGATTTAGGACTCTATGAAATTAAACATGGGAATGAAAATATGATACACGAACTATAAATCAAAAATAAAATAGAAATAGAAATACAAAACCAATGGGTTGCCTCCCATTCAACGCTTAGTTTAACGTCCTCAGGCTGACCTTCTAGTTATTGTTCGTAAACCAACAATCTGAAAATCTGGGGATCCACCCAAATAATAATCTGCAATTCTAATAACAGCTTCACAAAAACATTATCATAAGATATAAATATTGAAACCATTATCATAAAGAAGTTACCCCCACAATTTAGAAGTGTATATAAAACATAATTCAGGAACTTCTACAGGTTTCTCAAGAGTAACCTGCACAATATTCGAATCAAGCATATCTAATGGTAGATACTTTGGAGCAAAATAATCCGTTAAAGAAATTTGGATGCACACAACTCTAATCCTAAGCGAGGAATTTTCCTAAAAGTTGGGTTAACAACTTCTTGAGAAACTAATTCGATTAGAGGAAGAGGATCAAAAGAAATAAACTCATGCAAAGGATTAGACAAACCTTCCACAATCTCTTGTATTATAGAATCCTCTTTGTTCTTAAAGAACTCCAATGAATTATTTACCTCTTGTGTATCGTGGTCCTTTATCAAACTTTTGAACCAATCTTCGTCAGTTTCTACCTCAACCAAAATCTCGGCATCAACGTCATCATTATATTCCTTGGCAAGCTCAATTGGGTCTTCCACAATATTACTCAAGCTAGCCTCATTCTCAAATATTTCATCATCTTCGATATCAGACTCTTCATCGGAATCTTCATCGACCTCATAATATCTATTAGCAAAACGTCGTTTGAATTCCATATGTATGGTACTACTAATTTCTTGGAGAATTTCTTCTGGTGCTCCGTTATCTTCCAGTTGATATAATTTTTTCGAGAGTTTTCTTATGTTTACACGTTTTCTACCATTACTTACAATAGGATCACTAAACCATGAATCGTCCCGTTGAATGGGTGAATAATCATAAACACGATCAGGAGTCGGGTAAGTTATATTGTTGTAGAATTCGTTTGGTACAACGTTCTCTCTATTAAGTGTTGGATCAAGATGGTCTAATCTCTGTTGCATGTCCTTTAATTGATCTAAAACCTGCATACAACTCGAGTGGAGCCAATTAGAAGTATAATTGTCCCATCTTCTTTTTTGTTGTTGACCTACATACCCACCATGAGGTTGTTGGTATGTTTGAAAATCACCAAAAATTCTGTAGGGTATTGACCAAAACCAAAGGATTAATTCTGATTGTATCCCATGGTCGGTTGGAAATTATCGAAAGATTGAGAATTATAACCAAACCGGTTACCACCAAAATATGCATGATCTTGTGCATCATACATGTTATTTCCGTAAGGAAACATGATGACACACAAAGAGTAAGAAAAAAAATCTAACTAAAAATCTAAAAATAAAAATAAAAGTGATATATACAACCTGTTTGCAGAATCTACCTTCAGCTTTTAACGGATGACGAATTCCACCAACGAGTTGTTTCCACCACAAAAACCTAAAACCTGAAAAACACTAAGAGAAAAACGTAAAATGGAACTAAAAATAAATCTCAAACAAAAACAATTTCTACTGCTTCCCGGAAGCGACGCTAAAATTTGATGCATGTCGTTTGCGCAACAAATTAATTAAGATACTCCCCACTAATACTAATAAGTACTTTAGCGGTAGTAAGGATCGTTCCCACGAGGAGATGTGAATTGTTATTTGTCTTTGACTTCTTATGTAACCAAGGGGGGACTATAATGAATTAAACTAAGTAAACTAACAAAATAAAAACAAAATAAATAAAGATTGAGATTAAGGTGAGAAAATACTGGTTAAGGATTTCATCTTCCATCGCCAATCATGATCTTCAATCGATTAGACACAACATCCGTGATCTCTTCATACCAATAGCCCTAGAGCACCCCATCAAGAGCGGTAAATTCCTTATGTCACCACATACCATAATGATGAATATGTGAACACTACTCAGCGAATAACCTAATGCAACGTGTTATCAAGTTTAATCCTCCAAGAGCGTTAGGTTCTTTGAATTAGGCTAACCAATGCAATAGAAGTACTACGAACATTCTATTTTAACATTGGTCAAGCTTCTACATGCAATCACACGAAGGTTTTGAGTACAATCGGTAATCACATTGTGTTACCTGCAACTGGGTCTATCGACTATTCCGTATCTCCAAACCCTAGTTAGCTTTGGATATGAATATGTGTTCACTTAGTATGCATCCTCAATAAACACACCTCCAATCATACAATCGATATTAAAAGTAGAACATGAACGATAAAAAAAGATCTTGATCATCTATAATAATCAGCCAGAATGATTCACATGTTTAGGACTTCCAATTACATCCCCAACCAATAGAAGAATTAGTTAATCATAGGTTTACTAAAACCCATGGAAAATATACAAAGAAGAAGAATAGTTTCCCTCAAGGGGTAAACCCTAGGTTTTTGATGTAGAAATTGTGATATGAGAGGTAGAGTATATGAGATTACTTAATAGATTTCCTGTTTGATCCTTAGAAGTCTTCTTTTATATCCCTCAATGCTTGGGTATAAAGTATCCTCTCTTTCTAGAGTTTAGAATCCTTCCGGGACCGTATCTTCCTTGTTTAGAATTCCAAAACGCGTGCACATTTACAAAATTGAGAACGGTCTGGTTTGCAAACCTCTGTTATTTGTCCAAACTTTTCAATATTATCTTGTTTTCCTCATAACTTCTTCGTCTGATGTCAAAAGGACCTCATTCTTTTTGCATTGTCTTCGTCTTTTAATTATCTTCAAGATGATAATAAGAAAATATGGATTTGAACGAGTTTAACTTGGTATTTGGCCCGTCTTCACTTGTAATGCTTTACTTCCTTGCTCATTCTTGCTCTTTGTAACTCCTTTTCTGATGATTCACCTAATATGTCATATAAGATAGAGAAAAAGAGTAGCAATAAGTAATATATAAGAATTATAGCTAAAACAAGTATGAATTTGACACTAGAAACATGTGAATTAAACATTTTTCACCTGATAGTAATTCCATGTTCCTTTATAGATCCACGGCCTCAACTACACTTTCACCAAGTGCGGTTGCAACATTTTAGTATATATCCATTATTGAGGATTTTTGAACGTGCAGGATTTATTTGCAGATGGTATATGGGATCTTATCACTTTGGCAATATCAGTGCACATTCTAAAAATCGATTGTTTTTTTTTCACCTCACATTTACATTTGTGGGGTACTAGAATCAATATGAGATAAAGTGGAAACACACCACGATAATTCTTTTTGTTCCCTCAGAAGTTTCTTTTTCTATCTCCCCCTAACAACGAGAAGACTGTCTCATCAAGTAACACCCGCAATTTTAGCGGTTAAAAGATCGCCTGCCAAAGGTTTCAAAGTACGGATAATTATCGGGAATCCATATCTAACATAACTACTTAATTGTTGTGATAACCTATCGTAGTACGATGTGGGTTCGTAATGGCACATATACATCACAACAAAAAATGTATAAGAATACAAATGTCAGGTTTATGTCCAGTTACCAACTGGTACGCAGAAGTGGTTGACCAATAGTGGGTTCTAAAACGAATAAGTAAAGATGCATATAATATGGCGTATCCCCAAGCAGTAATAGGCAGATTGGTATGCATAACCACTTCTCTAGCTATCATCTGTAAAATTTTAATGATAGATTTTAAGAAACCATTTTGAGTGTGAATATAGGGTACGTGATGCTCTACGTTTATTCTATTAGAAATAAAATAATCACCAAATCATTTTGATGTTAATTCTCCAGCAATGTCAGATCTGATAGACTTGATTAGGTAATCAGGGTGGTAAGCTCTTAAACGTATAACTTATGCTAGGAGCTTTGCATATGCAACATTTCTTATGGACAATAATGCAACATGTGACCAACGGGTCGAAGCATCTAACAAATCCATAAAATACCTGAATGCTCCACACTCTGGTGTATAGGTCCACAAATATCACTTTATATCCTTTGTAAAAATGGGATTATTTTGTTCGTCGTCTTTAGCATAGGATGGTCTCGATCCTTTTTTTGTTAAAGAACAGGCTTTACAAAATGAACGATGTGCTTTTGACATAGTCAACGAAGCAGAATGGGAGATAGGTTACGCATCAGTTGCTTAAGAAGGAAAATATTGTGTTAGAACACTTCGACCAGTTGACGTTGTTACTTTGACTGTAACATTCTTTTGTCTCTATTTTTCTTCTCTCGAAAAAAAGAGGATGTCTGTGTGAGTTATTCAAAACTCGGATCATCATATCACGACCTAGGTGCCTTAAGCGGTCGTGCCAAAGCCTGTATGAGTCACTATTCAATAACATGTCGTTGGTAACAACATGGGATTCAATAATCCGAATATTAGTAAGGTACAACTCACTAGATTGACTCATTAGTTTCTCTAAAATATGTTTCCTTCCATATTTATTAGAGATAACATTTGTGTATTCAATCCCATTTTCACAGTGAGTTTACATTGTTTCTCATGAGAGAGAAAGTGTCGAAAAGAAATATCCCTCACTTGTCTTTGTAAGTGGGTATTTATACAATTTAGTAGGTAGTTACCTTAAGCCGGTTATCGAATTATTTGTATCCAAATCTAGACTCAAGCAGGCCAAAGTTCAGAAAATCATTTTATATCCATGGTGGTTGGTTGTCAGACAAGCAAAATTAATCAAGTTATTTACTTCATAAATATGGATTAGAGTATAGTAATAATAAGAACAAGTTCGTTCCTTAGGGAGATATGGGTTGCTAACTATTTTTGATTAGTTATGTAAATAGGGGGTTTGGTTTATGATTTAAGCTAAATTAAATTAATAAAAACAATTAAAGTTGTAAATAATATGATGATAGTACTAGTTAGAGAGTTCATCTTCCGTCATCAAACATGCTATCAATTAAATCAGACTGAATATTCAATTTCTCTCAGTATCAATAAACCTAAAGCATCTTATCGTAGGTTTACTCCGACAAAACTCCTTTTATCATCAAACGTGCAAGAGCCACTCTTTGAATCCTTTTCACTAGATAATTTGGCACAAGAGCCACTTAAGTTTAACCCGGTGAAAGCAATGGTATTTGTGAGTTGATGTTATTCTAAGCAATCCGGCGCAAGAGCCACTCAGATTTAACCTAGGTCATGCTTCTATACATAATCGCATGGTAACATCCCACCGTTAGAAATTATGCTATGCTACTTGTAACAAGGGTCTTTCGACAATTCCGGATCTCAAACCCTAGTTTAGATATAGATATGAGTTTATAATTATTTAATTCGCGACTTAAACAAGCAATAACTCAACCATACATGACGTTATTAATAGTAGAACATAAGCGATATTAAAGATAATACGAATATTAAAAATGAGTGCTTTAATTAATAAACATGTTCTAGACTTCAGACTAAATCTCTAACCAATAAAGAAGTTAGCGACTCATAATTGAATTAATAAAAATCAAAGTAAAGAGAGTATAAAAAGCAAACTATTTTCGTAAAAGAGCTTTATTTATCCCCATGCTAAGCCGGCCTCCGTGAAAAAACTTCTTTTCATTTTCTCTGTCTCCAAAGTTCTCAACGTCTTTTCTATTTGTTTATTTTGTATATCAGGTTATATTCATGACCCTTGTATTTATAGATATGTCATCACCACCTTTGTTTAAAAATTCAGCTGAACCGAATAAAAATTTAATAAGCATTAAAACACACCACCGACCTAATCAATTTCCATAGCAAACACGGATTCACAGTTGCTTCTCTTTTATTATTCCCTTATATATCTCGCACATGCCAAACAGGCTAACACTACCTATCTTTTCTCGGTTTAAGACTTAGGTCTTTGTTATCCACTCAAACTTTTTTCTTCCCTGACTTCTCTCTCAAAGCTTAACCAACAGTTTCTCTCCTCAAACTACCATCTCTTCTCACTTCCATACCCGAGAACAACCACCGCCACCACCAGGTTCGAGCTCCATCACCAACTCGAGCAACAACATCAACTAAAGTAGATATTTATCATTATTATCAATGCCATCAACCATCTTCAAATCACTGAATATTTCGCTTCCATGACTCCATACGTCCATCACTATCATTCAAGATTAACCATCATCTTTCCTCTACTGTTATTTGATAGACATATTTTTTGTGGCTGATTTTTCTCAGCTCTCTATATTAATAGTGCTCGATTGTATACTAATTGTGTTATTTTATGTGTTTGTAGGTATTTTCGGGAAATAAACATTTTTGGCAATATTGGTTCGAAAAAAGTGTTAAAGGCACCCATCAAAAATTACTAAAGGCATCCAACAAAGTGATAAGGGCACCCTTCTCTTAGTTTCAAACCTGGATTTTAGTGGGAAATTTTATATCTCGATCTGTGGATATTTTGGACATGGATTGAGGAAATTTTTTAGGCTTTAAAGTCAAGAATATTCTTGCCATATCAAAAGGAGTTGTACACGGTTTTAAACACTCAACAAAATCTCTCACAATCACGTAAGAGGAAAGAAATATTCTCTCGGGTATTATTGATTTTAGAAGATCGGTGTAATAAGATGGGGTTTAAGGAAGAAGATATTTGTTCGATTTATGATAAGGAGACACAACCAAGAAAGAAGATAATAAAGGGAACATTCAATCAGACCGGGAAAACATCAGCTCGAGAATAAAAAAAAATTAACTGCCAAGAAATTTTTACATTCAAAGGGAAGATTTGAAAGAGATTTGAGGGTGGATCGAGGTTGTAGTATAAATAGAGGATTTATAGAGAGTTTTGGGGAGATTATGGAGGTCAGAAACAAAAAAAAATCACCGGAAAACTCTGCAACTATATAGGTCGAGAAGCAGAAGAAGAATACCCAAAATTGTCATTAATTTCCGTGGCTTATTCTTTTTTTAGTGAAAGAAATAGAAACACTTATATTTGTATCTCTTTGATTTTTCTTCGCAACAGTTATAAGCGTTGTTGTTTTTGTGTCAGTTTCTCTTTTCATCTTTGTAAACACTTTTTGAGCTATGAATCAATATTTTGAGCGTGATTTCAACATGAAGAGCTAAACCCCATTGCTGAGGCGACAGTGAAAAAGTGGTATTTCTTTTTTATTTAATTTTACAATTATTTTATGATTGTTTACCTTGGTTAAAAATTGACTTGATGATTTTCATTAAATAATTGTGATTTCTTTTGATGGTACATACTTAGCCTAAGGCTTTTGATGTTTCATGCTTTCGATTTACAATTGATGTTTTGAAACTCTACTTGTTGCAATATTTTAGAATCAAATTGAGTGTATGAATTGCATAATTATAATTATTGAATTAAATCACTTTGGAAATTGAAAAATAGTGGAATCTTAGCCTCGGTATTCTTAAATCTTGATGTCAACTTTGCCTAAGTTTTGCTATTTTTAGTCTTAGTATTTAAGTTTAAATCAAATCTTCACAAGTCTTGAACGAATCCTTTTTACCACTGTCTACAAAACATATCAATTTTTGGCGCCACCTACGCGGACTTGTTTTTAGGTTTTCGTAGTTTCGTTTTAGATTTTTATTCTTTTGTTCTATTTTACATTTCTTGGGTATTTGTATTTTTGTTGCAGATATTGGATCAAAAAGAAATTGGACCTAAACAAAGGTTCGGATTAAATCTAAATACAAAACGAAAAGAACGGAAAAAAGATAAAGAATTTTATTTTTAGGTTTTATTTATTTTGTTAGTTTCTCTTTTCCTTATTTTCATTTTGTACATTTAATTCTTGTTGCTTGCTTGTTTATTTTTTTTAGTATTTTATTTGTTAACAAAAAAACAAGTACACACACCATTTTGCACCTTCATCATATCACCGATTTTTAGGAAAACCCGTGGATAAGTAAGTTAAACCCGTGCCGTTGGCCTAATGGGATTTACCAACTGAAAGTCCACAAGCCTTAACCTTGTACCTTTGACCAGTCTTTGAATGTAGGTATATTTTGTTAAGGTAAACCAAGATTACCTAAAATAGCGAACCCCAGCATTTGCGTGTGCACATATTCTTGTTAAACACTAGTATTCTTGTTTGTGTATGCCTCACTGGATTCATATAGGAGATAGACTTGAAAAAAATGACCTTTTTTGTTTAAGTCCGACCCGTTACACGGATTTAGATGGTACATCTATTTTTTACGAAATGGGTGAGCATGAAGTCCAGGCAAACAAAACCCTAAGAGAGCGTATGAACCCATCTAGAATAGTACGTGACCCAGAGGTAGTTTTACCAACCACTACTGTGAAATTTGATATTAAACCTGGGACAATTGGCATGCTTCGTACATTTAGAGGGTTAGATAATGAGAACCTGTATATCCACATAAGATACTTTAAAATGATCTGTGACACAATGAGTTATTTGAATGTCTCAAAAGATGTGCTCAAGTTGCATTTGTTTCCCTTCTCTCTTGATGAAAAAGCCAAAGAGTGGTATCATTTTATTATTTCTAAAACAATTACCACCTGGGATGGTCTTGTAGAGGTTTTTGTTAAGAAATTCCACCCACACCATAAGACTGCTGCTGTTCATCAGTCTATTCAAACCTATTAACATAAATTAGGTGAAAACCTTCATGATTATGTAGAAAGTTTTAATGAATTGTTATACCAGTGTCCACATCACGGCTTTGAGAAAGCCCACATGGCCCAAATTTTATATGAGGGCCTGGATCGTGAAACCCATATGCAGGTAGAAACAATGAGTGGTGGAAAATTCACCCATCAAAACCCACATACTTGTTTTGACTCGTTTCTCGAGTTAGCTGAGAAAACTAGGCAATGGACTTCGATGAGAGAACCAGAAATATCTAGGAATCTTATCCACAGGATCGATAGAATTGATAACGGGTCAAATATCCTTAGGCGTCTAGGGGCCTTAGAAATAAATCAAGGGTCAAACCATGCTAGGTAAGAAGAGCAAGCCCATGCTCTTTATAACAACTCTAGGTTTGAAAACCGCCAAAAATATGACCCATATTTTGAAACCTATAACCCTGGTTGGAGAAACCATCCTAAATTTTTTTTGGTCTAAGGGACAAAATCAAGGTCAGTCTAGTAATACTCAGGTTCCCCCAGGTTTTTTCTACACTAAGAATCCTTTAGGACCAGCACAATTTCAGAACCCTTCATATAAGAAGATCATGACTTTAGAAGATTCTCTCACCTTTTTATATCATAACACTGTAAAGTTTCAACAATCGATTGAACAAAGTTTAGAAGATAATAAAAAGATGGCTCGGGCTAACTCTCAAGCTATTTCCGATTTACGAAACCAGTTTAGTCAGTTGAACGAGTCTTTGAGAGAAAAAGGTATTTCCTAGTCAGGCACAACCAATCCTAGAGGAGTTCATGAAGTATCTTCTAGAGAGATTCCGTTCAATCATGTGAACTTTGTTACAACCCTTAAGAGTGTTCGAGTGGTAGACAATAAGGTAACCATGCCCGATAATGAACATGTTGTAGTTCACCTCTGAGCCAGTAACTGAAGAGACTGATAAAGTCTCTAAATAGTCCAACGCGGTTCCCGCTAAGACCGATTTTGTACCCAGAGCCCCATTCCCACAACTGCTAGTACCAACTAAGAAGGAATCAAATTTTAATGATATATTGGAGATTTTTAAGAAAGCTAACATCAATCTTCCTTTATTAGATGCAATTAGGCAGATTCCTACTTATGCAAAGTTCCTTAAGGATCTTTGTAAATGAAAGTGAAAGCTTAGTTTTCAGAAAAATGCCATTTTAGCTAATTATGTAAGTTCAATTATCAAGAGCAACATAACTCCTAGGTACAAAGACCTAGGTTCCCCTACCATTTCTTGCACAATAGGAAACTACCGAGTAGAGAAAGCGTTACTTGACTTAGGAGCCAGTGTGAACTTACTTCCGTACCATGTGTACCTCCAACGAGGACTTGGTGACTTAAAACCTACCCAGATAACACTTCAGTTAGTTGATAGGTCTGTGAAAATTACTCTTGGTATTGTCGAGGATGTTCGTATTGAGGTCAATAGGTTTATTTATCCTCTGGACTTTGTTATCCTAAATACTCAACCTTTACCTGACCCAGAAAACCAGATACCTGTGATATTAGGTCGCCCATTTTTAACTACATCTAATGCGATCATTAATTGTTGAAATGGTATTATGAATTTATCTTTTGGTAATATGACTATTGAGCTGAATTTTTTCAATATTAGTAAGCAACCCCTTGAGCTAGATGACACGTGCATCGAAGAGGTAAACATGATATGAACATTAGTTTAGGAGTCATTACCAAACATCTTATCCGAAGATCCACTATAGAGTTGTTTATCCCATTTTGAATTAGATTTTGACGATGATAGCACCATTAATCAAGTGAATGCTCTGTTAGATTCTACCCCTGTGTTAGATACTAATAGATGAAAGCTAAGTTCGAACCACTACCAGTTTATAATACTACCTTAATTTCTTCTTTAGAAGAGCCTTCTAAGTTGGACTTCAAACCATTGCAAGATACTATGAAATATATATTTTTAGGCCCATTTGAGACTTTACCTGTATTTGTAGCATTTGAATTGGATAGTGATCAGGAAAGTAGGCTAGTGACCATACTTCGAGACAATAATGAAGCTTTAGGGTGGACCTTAGCAGACATTAAGAGTAAAAGTACTATTATATGTATGCATCAGATTCATTTAGAGGATGACACCAAACCTAATAGGGAGATACAACAACGAATAAACCCTAACATGAAAGAAGTAGTTCGAACTGAGGTGCTTTAGTTGTTAGATGCGTGTATTATCTACCTTATTTCAAACAGTAAGTGGGTCAGCCCCGTGTAGGTTGTTCCCAAGAAATTAGGGATGACTGTAGTCCAGAATAATAACAATGCGTTAATCCTAACCCGAGTGACCACGGGTTGGCGTGTTTGTATTGACTATAGAAAATTAAATAAGGTCACAAGGAAGGACCACTTTCCCCTTCATTTCATCAACCAAATGCTAGAGAGATTAACTGGACATAATCATTATTGCTTGTTAGATGGCTACTCTAGTTATGATCAAATTGTTATTGCCCCAGAAGACCAAGAGAAAACCACATTTACCTGTCCTTTTAGTACCTTTGCATATAGACGCATGCCTTTCGGGTTGTGTAATGCACCCGCTACTTTTCAGCGTTGTATGATGAACATATTATATGACATGGTAGAATGGTTTTTAGAGGTTTTTATGGATGATTTTTTCAGTATTTGGGTCATCTTTCGATGAATGCTTGCATCATTTGACATTAGTGTTGACTAGGTGTAAGGAAAAGAATTTAGTGCTTAATTGGGAAAAATGTCATTTCATGGTTCGATCAAGAATTATTTTAGGGCATATCGTATTTTCTAAGGGTATAGAGGTAGACAAAGCCAAAGTCGACTTTATTAAGAATTTACAGGTTGCCAAAACCGTAAGAGATATTAGGTCATTCTTAGGGCATGCAGGTTTTTATCGTCGATTCATTAAGGATTTTAGCTTGATTTCTAGACCTCTATGCAATTTGCTTGCAAAAGATGTTAAGTTTTTCTTTGATGATGCTTGTTTAAAGGCTTTCGAGAATCTTAACACTTTATTCGCTACTGCCCCCATATTCCAGGCACCTAACTGGAACCTACCCTTTGAGATCATGTGTGACGCTTCAGATTATGCTATTGGTGTTGTTTTAGGACAAAGAGAAAACAAATTGCAAAACTATAAATGATGCCCAACTGAACTACACCACCACAGAGAAGGAAATGTTAGTCATTGTTTTTTCCGACAAGTTTAGATCTTATCTTTTAGGTTCTAAGGTTATAGTCTTTACTGATCATACTGCTTTGAAGTATTTTCTGTCTAAGAAGGATACTAAACATAGATTGATTAGATGAATCCTTTTGTTAATAGGATTTTTCTTTAGAAATTAGAGACAAAAAGGGTGCAGAAAATATAGTATCAGACCACTTGTCTAGGCTTGTTGTGGATTCCCCTGATGATTCCACTCATGTGAGATATAGTTTTCATGATGAACAACTTTTCTTTGTTTCCCAATTACCTTGGTTTGCGAATATAGTGAATTATCTTATTACTGGTCGAATGACTCAAATTTGGGCTAAACAAGATCGTTCTAGGTTTTTAGCCGAGGTAAAGCATTTCTTTTGGGAAGATCCTTATTTGTTTTGTTTAAGTATTACCCATACCATATTATTATGAGATGTATACCCCGAGAGTGACCAGTCCAGTATTATTTCCTTTTGTCATGATCAAGCTTGTGGGGGTCACATTAGTATTAAAAAGACGGCTGCTAAGATATTGTAGTGTGGATTCTACTGGCCTTCATTGTCTAAAGACACCCACAGTTCCGGTGTTACTTGTGAGTGTTGCCAGAAGTTATGAACCATTTCCCGTAGAAATATGACGCATTTGAACCCTATTTTAATTATTGAGGTCTTTGATGTGTGGGGTATTGATTTTATGGATCATTTTCCTAATTCTTTTGGTTATTTTTACATCTTTGTCGCGGTAGACTGTGTGTCTAAATGAGTTGAGGTAGTTTCGTGTAAAACAAATGACCACAAGGTTGTGGTTCAGTTTTTGAATATGATAACATATTTTCATATTTTGGTACACCGCGAGTTATAATTAGTGATGGAGGGTCACACTTTTGTAGTCGACCGTTTAAGCTTTTGATGAAAAAACATGGTATTACTCACAAAGTAGCTACCCCATATCACCCACAAACTAGTGGTCAAGTAGAGGTTTCCAACAGGGAGATAAACGTATTTTAGAGAAAACAGTTAATCCTAATAGGAAAGATTGGTCTTTGAGGCTTACTGATGTGTTACAGGCTTATCGTACTGCGTTTAAGACCCCCATTGGAATGTCACCTTATCATCTAGTTTGGCAAGGCATGTCACCTTCCCGTCGAGTTAGAATATATAACATAATGGGTTGTAAAGCAGTTTATTTTTTCTCTCGACAAGGAAGGAGCTCATAGGAAACTCCAACTCAACGAGTTGGAAGAGATTCGAAGAGATGCATACGATAGTGCTAAGGAGTATAAGAACAAAATGAAACTTGTGCATGATAAAAATATTTTAAGAAAAATATTTTCTCCAGGTAAAAAAGTTCTTCTGTATGATACTCTTTTGCATCTATTTCCCAAGAATTTACGCTCTCGGTGGACCGGTGCTTTTATTATCCGCATTGTTTTTCCTCATGGTGTTATTGAAATTGAGACTCAAGATGGTAGAAGTCCTTTCAAGTTTAACGGTCAGAGATTGAAACCATTAGCCTTTTCCTACAGGTGATATTGAGGAGGTCCCTGCTTACCTTAATTGACCATCAAGGATGTTTTTGTAAATTAGTAAGTTTCGTAGGTTTTTATTTTTATTTTCTGTCTTATTCTCCGGAGAAGGATTGTTAAGTTTCACCCAGGTACTATCTTTCTGACTTATCTCTTTATTCCTCTTGTTACCTATATTTTTAGTACTGCTCTTTAATTTGAAACATTGAGGACAATGTTAGATTTATGTTTGGGGTAAGGGAGAAACTTTTAGTACAATAGTACGAACTCCAAAATTTAGACACTTGTGAACAATTTAGGATGACACTGACCATTCTAAGTAGATGAAAACAAAATTCTTGGTTGTAGGAGTTGAGGGACCCAACTAAATGGTCTATTCATAAAAGGACAAAGCTCAGGTGTTAGATATAACATGATAGTCGTCACCATATCGCGTTCTATTTTTATTTTTGTAACCTTTTGTGTTCCTCTAAGTGATTTTGTGGGTCACTAGTATCGCCTTGTTGTCGCCAGGATGAAGTAGAGTGAGTTAAATCAAGCCCCATTATTTTAATTGAACTTGACCGATGTTAAAAAAAATGACACTTGGATAACAATATGTGTGTGTTCTCCCTGTCTCCG
Source organism: Papaver californicum (assembly GCA_023531435.1). Classification (NCBI taxonomy): domain Eukaryota; kingdom Viridiplantae; phylum Streptophyta; class Magnoliopsida; order Ranunculales; family Papaveraceae; genus Papaver; species Papaver californicum. The sequence continues at coordinate 4,544,924 of JAJJMC010016780.1, forward strand.
TCGCCTAAGCAAGCGTGGAACCCAGGATGCATGGAAACTATCATGTAATCTGCTTACAAGGAGCATCCACTTAGATTCAAAAGATCTAATCATGTTGTCGGGAAAAAAAATACAATAAAAAAAAGTACAAAATAATTGTATATATTTAGTAAATCGACCGCTGGGGCCCTTGTATATACTAGTTGAGTTGATACTAGAATTAGGATTCAGACCAGTGGGTGCGTATCTCAATCCATTAGGGTTTATCTTGGCACGATGTTCATAAAGATATTCTGGGAAACACCGTTCACCTTAGTCAACATGCGCACACTTCTATCTCCATATCCATCTTCTTAATCTATTCATGTGAATGTGGTTTGTTAAATTCCGAGTACCGTGGTCCATTGTACGACTTTCTGAGTAGTGCTTTATTTTCTTATATATGAATTTTAGTACACTTGAGCGAAAAATCGTGTACAACAATTGGATTCAAAATAGGGTAATTCCTCCCGTATCCAACTAAATAGCATGTTTAATGTCTACCCTCAATCGTTCACAAGTAGCTAGAGTTTGGATTAAAAGGTTTGGTAGGTATATCTCTTGTAAACCCTCACGAGACAACACTCGTCCACTAGGGCCACCTAGGGATTCAAAGGCTTGTTGCACACGCTAAGTGCAATCGCGATGCCTGCGACAGTGAGTTGGGATTTTTATTTTCTAGATTAGATTTGCTCGAGGACTAGCAAATAATAAGTTTGGAGGTATTTTATACACATTTTTTTGTGTCTGATTTGTCTCAACACTCTATATTGATAGTGCTCAATTGTATACTAATTATGTTATTTTATGTGTTTGTAGGTATTTTTGGAATTAAACATTTTTGGAAATATTGGCTCGAAAAAAGTGTCAAAGGCACCCGGGAAATTACTAAAGGCATCCATCAGAAATTAATAAAGACATCCATCAGAAATTACGGCACCCAATAAAGTGATAAGGGCACCCTTCTCTAGTTTCACCGGGAAATTCTATATCTTGATCTGTGGATATTTTGGACTTGGATTGAGGAAATTTTGTAGGCTTTAAATACAAGAGTATTCTTGCCATATCAAAAGGAATTGTACACGGTTTTAAACACTCAACAAAATCTCTCACAATCACGTAAAAGGAAAAAAATATTTTCTCGGGTATTATTGATTTTAAAAGATTTGTGTAATAAGATGGGGTTTAAGGAAGAAGATATTTGTTCGATTTGTGATAAGGATACATAAGCAAGAAAGAAGATAATAAAGGGAACATTCAACTGGATCGGGAAGAAAATCAGCTCGAGAACAAAAAAAAATTAACTTCCGATAATTTTTTACATTCAAAGGGAAGATTTGGAAGAGATTTGAGGGTGAATCGAGGTTGTAATATAAATAGAGGAGTTGTAGAGAGTTTTGGGGAGATTATGGAGGTCAGAAAAAAATCACCGGAAAACTCTGCAACCATACAGGTCGAGAAGAAGAAGAAGAATAAGACAACCCAAAAATGTCATTAATTTCCTTGGCTTATTCTTTTATTTTTTTAGTGACAGAAATAAAAACACTTATATTTGTATCTTTTTAATTCTTCTTTGCAACAGTTATAAACGTTGCAGTTTCTGTGTCAGTTTCTCTTTTTCAACTTTGTAAACACTTTTTGAGCTATGAATCAATATTTGGAGCGTGTTTTCAACATGAGGAGCTAAACCCCATTGCTGAGGTGACAAAGGAAGCTATTTGTCCAATGAAAAAGGGCTATTTCTTATTTATTTAATGTTTGCAATTCTTTTATAATTATTTGCCTTGGTTAAAAATTGATTTAATGATTTTCATTAAGCAATTTTGATTTCTCTTGATGGTACATGCTTAGCCTAGGGATTTTGATGTTTTAGCTTTCAAATTGATGTTTTAAAAATCTACTTGTTGCAATATTTGAGAATCAAATTGAGTGTATTAATTGCATAATTATAATTATTGAATTAAATCACTTTGTAAATTGGAAAATAGTGGAATCTTAGCCTCGGTATTCTTAAATCTTGATATCAACTTTCCTAAGTTTTTGTTATCTTTAGTCTTAGAATTTAAGTTTAAAATCAAATCTTTACAAGTCTTGAACGAATCCTTTTTACCACTGTCTACAAAACATATCATTACTCAAACACCAACAACACCCATTGCAACGACAACCCATCACAGACTCGAGTAACAACAACAACAACAACTATCATAGCCATCACTGCCACTAATCAAGATATACTGCCATCAATCACCGATCATCATCACTCTCTTCTTCTTCTTGTTGTACCTGTAGCAGCAAAAATAAACCAATATCTTGGCAGCTCCTTCTCAACTGCCCCACTCTCTTCTCCATATATAATCTCCTATCCTAAACAACTCGAAACAACTCTTCATAGGCACCATTATTCTCTTTGCGTTGTTTTCTCCTCATCACCATGATCATCATGATCACCATATATTGGTAGTTGCAGTCGATAGAAAAAGAGATGGATTGACTTGTTTGTGGAGAAGAAGAAGATTGCAGCTTCAAGTGAACTTGATGGTGCTTTCATCAAAATTCAAATAATTGGTAGCCTAAATAAAAAGGCAGGTGCCTTTAGCAGATGCCTGCCCTGAGTAATAATAATTAAACCAACAAGACTACTTCTATTAGTTACATGGGTTCCTTTAGTATTTGCCATATAAATGACCATCTTTCCTTTGTTCTCGTTTTGCTTATAACTTCTTCATACGACCTCAGAATGACCTCATTATTTCACCGATAGCGTCGTAATTCAATTTTCTTCAAGATAGTTAGAAGAAATCATGAATTTTACTAAGTTACACTAGGTATTTGGCAATTATTCCCTTGTAAATCTCCAGTCCACTTCTTTTAGAGAAGTAACTTAACAAAATATATAAACTACAAAAATAATAATAATACAAGATAATTTACAAAAAAGCTAGCAGATAAGTGTAAGAAAATGATATTTAAAATATATAAATTATATACTTATCACATGGCTAGTGAATTTTACATTTCTTAGTTTTTGAAGGGTATCCACGTTAGAATTGGTAAGCAATAGGTGAATGGAATACCAAAATATGCCACCTAGATAAGCTCATGAAACTTAGCATCTGTTGCCTATTAAATCTCTTTCAATTAAGTTTAAATCAAAACAACGATGCAATGTAAGCTAAAGAATAATGAACTTTTTCCTTCCCTCTCATAAGGAACAAACCAATTCCCCTTGTTTCAATTCATTAGCAAGGTGTATGTTCAATTGGGCATTGAATTTAAACACTGCCATATAGTGAAACTTATCCCAAAATGAGATATTGTTTTTCAACATGATGTTGCAGCATATCATTATATTCAATCAATATTAAATTATACTCGGGCAAATATTTAATATGTAACACCGTGTAGGAATAAGAAGGATTAATACGAAGAGATGAAAAATAATTTTGGAGAAATTGATATATTAATTGGCTATGCTTAAGAAATCTTCATATATTCTAGAATTTGACCAAAGTAACATGATTACTCAATATGAGCATAACGAATTCAAAGCTAATATATCAAAAATGTAAAGATCAAACAGTTTTATTAGATTCAATAAATGTATCAGATTCAACAATTATGAAATTGATGTTTCCTAACCATTGCATATTAGAGCATATATATATAAAGAGTTTTACCAGGCTAAAACAACTCATCCCTTTCCCTTACATTTGGATTCTTCCTTAACATAGGTGGTACCTCCAAAATGAAAAAATTATAAATCTGGTATATTCGGTGCACCAACTCATCGATCATCTATCTCTTTTGTACTAAAATTCTTTGTGTTCTATAATTTTCAGGAGGCACCAGTGAACCAATCTTGTGATAGATATTACCTTGTATTCTATATGTCCAGGGTCCTTTACGTTTAATATTGATATTGTCATCAAACCTGAATTTGGTTGAGGTAAAAGCAACCATAGAGTTGTATGCCCAAATGTTTTTCCCAAAACTCATTGACCGTTGTCCATAATTAAAGTCAAACAATTCATTTAGATAATCTAGACAATCCCTAAGACATGGTATGGAAACATTACTTCTAGAACAACACATGCTAAACTTGCAATCAACCATACTTCTTGTTTTCTTAGTCCTCTCTTGGTGCCAAAATATTCAACCACAATATTTCATGTATGAGTTGGAGCACCAAAACGGATTTTTGGCTACCTAATCCTGCGAAAATGTTCAGAATATAAAAAGTATTAAAGGAATAGTGAATAAGGAAACATAGGTCGAACTTACTTATAGAATTGTACCCTTAATGATTAGGGACGGCTACCCCATATACTAAGTTTGGCATCATTAAAGGCTTAACAATATGAGTGATAAGTACATACATTTTTATTTATTTTTTTATGATTTCCGTGTACTCATTTGATTTCTTTTAAATTATGTGTTATTACTTTTGTTTTTTTCTTATTCATTTTTAATTAGGTGGAATCATCCAAATAGAGTGAAGTGGCACTTAATTGTGCAAGAAAAGATGCGCTACGAAGGAAGAATGACCCAATATCAAGTGGAACTTGTCCAAATTCATGATTTATTTTCATCATCTCGTAGAGAATGAATAGACGAAGCCAATAGTGAAAGAATGGGGTTATTCCGATGTCGTATAAAGAAGTTACGGGGAAAAAAGAAATTAGGCTTGTCGGTTCCCCGGAACTGACAGGTCAACGAAGGTTTAATTGAGAGATTATAAAGGTATCTGGGGTTTTACTATGGGCTTCCAATTTTTGAATACTGTTAATGGCATCAGCCGTTCTTCTCAGGGCATATATCTTCTTCCCCAAATCCAAACTCTAGATTTACGGTTAGATTGCACCGGTAGTTCAATGGTGTTGATTGAAGATGTTGAGATCGAGATTAGAGAACAAAACAGATAGAAAAGGAGATTATGTGATAAAGATGAGATTGACAGTGGTAATAAGAGGCTATTGATGGAGATTTAAAAATTGTTACTATCGATAGCCTTTGATGGTGATTGATCATAATTATTAACTGTTTAGTAACTTGAAGTGATTCTCGAATCAAATGTGTCAGTGGATTGTCGCGACTATGAGAAGGTATGGGTTAGTTTTGAGATTTAGTTACAAACTAAAATAAATGGTTTTCCTTTCATGTTCCTACTTCCATTGAAGTCGGAGCTCGACATAACGAAAATGGAAGCATTTAATGGATCAAGTAATGGAGATAAATTTTATGATGATGGTTCGGATTAGTTGATGTTGGTGATCGAGTTCGAAGTATTTTTGGTTTTAGGGTTTGGCGAGAAAACAATTGATATTGAAACTGTTGGCAGTGATGTTAATGAAGTTGACGAACCTGATGTTGATTGTGATTTAATGGTGGATGTTGGTATAATGGGTTCGAGTGGTTCATGGTAATTGAGTTGGGGGTTGAAGGTTGTTGTTGGAAGTGAAGATGAATGGTGCGATTGTGGTGGAGTTGGAGTTTGAACGAAATAGGGGACTAGTTTCCTTATCTAGATTTAGGTTTGAGAAGAACATGAAGGAGTTATTCTCATGCGTATAAGGAAAAGTGGGGATTTGTTACAAAGCATAGTATGGAGTTTGATGTGTACTTAAATCTTAAGAGTATCATAGCTCTTTATATATTCAACTCTATATTTTTGGGCATAGAAGTCCTCTTGGAATTTTTTCCAATGCTCTAATTGTGTTTCAACTTGCATAATTGAATTCAAATTTTGAATGGAAAATTTTTAGTTGGTTTTCCAAAGTTTTCACTTTAATTACCAAGATGAATATTCCAATATTTAAAAGCGTATTTTTAATGACCTTATGAGAAGATGGATCAATAATCCAACATTTGAAATACTTATAGGGCTTTTTACCTTGGTGAAATAAATAATTAGTCACTAGGATAATAGGAGAATGGTCAGAGCCAATGGATTCAATATGGAAATGCTTAGCATGTGCATAGTGAGTTAGCCACTGATCATTCACAAGATCCCTGTCAAGCCTTGCTCTGATATTAACAGACCATGTTTGCTCGTTTGACCATGTGAACTGGGAATCAATAAATTCCAAATCACTAAAGTTTGAAGCATCAATGATATGTTTAATGATGGGAAATTCAGAAGTAGTGGGAGAGGTGAGAGTTTACCTCTCATGAGCATACATTATAATTTAGGATAACCCATGGTAGGTTAGCTTTAGAGCGGATCTTACTAATATAATTCTATTATTGTAATTTCTCATTATGGTATACGAAACCATACACGAAAGTTGTAAGGAATTTTGGTTTGCCAGGGTCAGCTGAAATCATAACATTTACCATTTTATTAGAATCTTAAAAAATATCAAATTGGAAACCACTCTTCCATATGAGTGTGATACCTCCCGAGGGACCAACGAATGTATATATCCAATTGTTAGGATATCTGAATCTCCTCAGGTATGACTCATTTTTGTGGAGTTATTCTTGGTTTCACATAAAAAACTATATCAAGATTTTGGTTTTTAATTAAATTCCACAGGGAAGTCCTAGTTGCAGGGTTACCGAGGCCCTAGAAATTCCACAAAACAATTCTCATGATATGATAAATGAATCTAGGACTGTTGTGGTGACTCTCACAAAAAAAAAAAAAGACAATAAAGACCAAATAAATGGGAATGGAACACAACAAATAAGAAATAATATTAATATACTTGTTCAGATTATTCTAGGATGCAACACCAAATTACTGATTAGAATGATATGTAAACATGTACAAGATAAGATACTTCTAAGTATGGAATTGCAAGTGATGGCTCTAACCATAACAATTTTAACCCAATATGTGACTTTAATCCAATCAACAATATATAAAATTGACTAGAGAGAAATCAATTCAAAATTAGGGTTTATGCAGTAGAAATGCAAAATCAGATGAAAGTAATTTATAAGAGTGAAAAGGATGTAGGATGTTATCAATGGAGAATAAAAGTGAAAAGAGAAAAATGGTGATAGATGACTAACATGATTTACAGTAGTGTTGCCTATCCCCAGCAGTGGATCATTATTCCCAGGTACCATAATATCAGTTTCAATCACTTCGTCTTCATCCATATCAAATATACCATTGGTAGTGAAATTGCAATCAACAAGAGAATGGGTATTGCTTGAAACAGAGGCCATGGATTCATAATGGGTTCTGATTGACGAAGAAGATGGATCGGGGAAGGGGTTATGATTTTTGTTTCTAGTCCTTTTATTCCTCCTATTTCTCTTCAAAGAAGTTTCCCGAATCAGGGTCTGGGTTAGTCTGATTTAGGTTAACATGATCATTTGGTTTGTTGTTTGCACCCACAACTTGGTTAAAGACACCATCCATTGACATCCCTATTTTTTGCTCCTGCTCTGCATCCCAAACATCATACTCTTTTGCGACATAATATCTTGGTGAAGCTTAGTTGCAATAGTTTCACAATAGTCTTCAGAATGGTCGAATATATAACAGTAGCGACATAAATTATATGGTTGCTTGTCATAGTGATATTTGATCCATGTTTCACCTCCAACAACTATAGGTAACCAGGCACCTCTCTTCATTGGGTCAGTTAGGTTGATTTAAATTTCTGGATAAATAATTCTACCTCTTTTTGGATGACCATTTGGTGGATCTACACTTGTTTTTCTTCCAATATCCGCACATAGCTCATCTATTATACTTGTTTAAGTGTTCAAGTTGTAAGTTTCTGAATCTTACATTCCATTTTTGGTTGAGAAATTTGTATCCATTTAGAGGGATCCTTGGTTCATAGGTTTGGAGAGCAATAAGGATACCTTGGATGATCCAAGGAGTTTTTTTCAAGATTTCAGCTGGTTCATTATGATTCTCAAATTTAAACCCAAAAAGATTACAACCCATGATCTTGATTTCAATCTTCTTGACTTTCCTCCATATGATTTTAGTTTCTTCATAGACTTCTCTTGCTTCTATAGCATTTGGTGCAAAGATTTTCCCAACAAGAGAGTTCGACCAATCTTCAGCAGCAGTAGCAACAACATTAGCAGAGACCATATATTTCCTTTGAGATTTTAGGTTACTCTTGTGAATGGTGGTTCCTTGAAGTTGAGTAGTGATCCTAGCCACTTGTAATTGAGAGTTATTATTTGTTATAGTTTTGATAAGTAGGATAGAGAAACTCAAGGAATGATAGAGGTGTGGAGCTTTGGGATTTTGCTTAGACAAGATGTCTAGAAAAACTATGAACTCAATTTTCCAAATAGGTATAATTTTTAACAGCAATATAACCACATCTGTTAACGGAACTCGTATCATATGGAGAATATTTTTGGGACTCAATAAGATTAGATATAGATGGATATCGTATAGGAGAATAACCAACTTTAGCCATCTGGATACTAGATTCGACAGCCTGGCCGGGATATAGTTTCACATACTATGCGTTAGAAAGCTTTGGTATTTTTGGACTTTCTGTTTCATATGATAAATATTATCCAACCGAAGGCTAAAATTAATGGAGTGACCGATATAAAATCGGGTAGAAGGGATAGGCAAGAGGGAAATAAAAAAATTTGAAATTTGAATTATGAAACTTGAAGAAGAAGATAAAAATAGAGAAAACTCTAAATGAATAAACACAAACTGGAAGTGAATAAAAATTCAAGATGGCCAAGAACATATAGAAAAACCCACCAAGATCCAATGTTAACTTGATATTTATGTATTTGATCGAATAGCACCACTGTTGATTGACACACCACTGCTAAAATGATATTACTGCCACCTGTTAATCAAAATCCACCACTTATTTAAGGTGTTAATACTACAAATCAAAAGAAAGTTAGCTAGTCATATATATAATAATGTGATGAAATAAACAATTTTAACAGAAATAGGGAAAAAAAAATCAAGGGATAGATGAAAATGTTACTCCAGGAACTACACTGACTAATCCATCTTCTTCAGCAGGTTCATGGATGCATCAGACCATTACCCTTTAATAATAGATGGGTGTTAATAGTAGTGGTTTAAGGTGGTTTGTTGTTGTTGATATGTCAACTCTAACTTTCTTTGGAAGTTGATAATTCAATAATGGATGTGTATTAATGGTAGTGGTTTTAAGGTGGTTTGTTGTTGTTGATACGTCAACTCTAACTTTCGAAATAACATAAAAGGGTAGTTTAGCCATATAAAAAAATAAAATCTATTTTAAAAAATAAAATGGTTTGTGAGCAAATTTTTCTCGACAATAGGGTGCGTTCATGGCATTTTCTACCGTGGGTTTCATGATGGGTCTGATAGTAGTTTTCACAGACAAAAAAGGGTGTCCCATAGTATAAGACGTAGTACCAAGCCGACTATCTGTGATGTATAATGGGCCCGATCTATTCAACACTCACGGTCCATCAACTTCGAATAATCTTCGTAATTTCGGAGGGAAAATCTGAAATTTACCAAGAAGGCGGGAAAATTTAGGTTTTGAACTTTCAATTAACATTCCTCGCCTATATAAAAAACCTCTCCCCAGATACTTTTTTCATTTCTATCACTCCCTCTTACATCAGATCTGCGAGAAACTAAAACATATTTCATTTTAGATTTACACTGTTCTTTGTTTCGTCATGGATAAAGAAAAACAAAGCTATCAACACCCTGAGATTGAGAAGAAAGGGCAAAAGCGAAAACTTGAAGAAGTAATTGTAGAAGAAAAGGAAGAAGTTGAAATAGAAGAAGAAGAAGAAACCCCATCACTTACACGGGAGCGTATTCAAGTAATTGAATATGAGGTTACCGAGCAAGTTACAGTCTTAAACTCAACTTTTTCTTGGGGTGTATTTGATCGAGCCGCGGCCAAACGAGCAACCAGTATTATCGCAGATCTTGCTAAATCTGGTGATTTTAGTTCTAGATCTGTTTTCTTTAGATTGGGTTTGATAATTTCATTTTGATTTATGTTGATTCATTTTGCAGAAGAAACTGTGAATGTGATTATAGATTGCAATGCGATTCCAGCTCTAGTAAAGCAGCTTCAAGCTCCTCCATCTCCATTACCTTCAGGTGATGATGGAAATTATGAGAAGCCTTTTGAGCATGAAGTTGAGAAAGGGTGTGCTTTTGCCCTTGGACTGCTTACTAGTAAGGTAAAAACATATTAAACCCTAGATATTTCTTTTTTTCAATTCCATTTTAGGTATTTCGTGATTTAGTACTTGAATAAAAATCATTTAATTTGAGTGAGAAAAAATATATGAAATCCTTTATTTTTCTTTTTTCATTTTCATTTAGGAATTGTATGATTTTGTTCTTGATTAGAAAGCATTCAATTTGGGTAAAAAACGCAACCCTAGCTTTCCGCCTGCGGTTTACACTATGTTGCTTGGAGGTGTTTCTATGTCTGTGATATACTCTAGTTCTGACTTGTTTATCCTGATGTTGGTACTTATTTTGCTTATTAGCCGGAGCATCAACAACTCATAGTTGATTCTGGGGCTTTACCACATCTTGTGGATCTATTAAAAAGGCGTGAATGTGGTTGTAACTCTCGGGTAGTTCATAGCATTATTCGTAGAGCAGCTGATACAATCACCAACCTTGCTCACGAGAATGGTGGAATTAAAACTTCAGTCAGGTCTGTTTCTGTAAATGCTTCTATTTCTTAGTTATCACTTCCAAGATTCAACCAACTTAATGCAATTTTTATGTTGTGGATGGATTTCAGGATTGAAGGTGGACTCCCTCCTCTTGTTGAGCTGCTTCAGTATCCCGACACAAAAGTACAAAGAGCAGCTGCAGGGGCATTGCGAACTCTTGCATTTAAAAATGACGAAAACAAGAAACAGGTAAATGGGTTCTCCATTCTATGATACATTTGACCGGAAGCTCTATAAACTTAATCTTACCGCCATTTGTTCATATCATAACAGATTGTTGAGTGTAATGCTCTACCTATTCTCATTTTAATGCTTCGTTCAGCTGATGCTGCTATACATTCTGAGGCGGTAAGATCTTTCTCCTCTAAGCAAGACCATTTAGTAATACAACTCACATTGAAGTGAAATTTATGAAAAAATTCTTACATCCTCTTGTTAAATTCATGTCTATTTCAGGTTGGAGTGATTGGTAATTTGGTCCATTCATCCCCAGATATAAAGAAACAAGTGCTCCTTTCTGGAGCTTTACAGCCTGTTATTGGCTTACTCAGGTAATTTTGGATTCTGTTTACGTTTCAACCATAATGAATCTTCCTGCGGGCCACTCTGGTTGCCAAAGCAGTGACTTTTCGTCTTTGTTGAGTATCAAAGGCATAACCAGAGTTTCTTATTTTGATGACAGTTCCTGCTGTTCAGAAAGCCAGAGAGAGGCAGCTCTGTTGATTGGCCAGTTTGCCACTACAGATTCAGACTGCAAGGTCTTAACTTAGTACTTTTCCATTTCTTTTTTTTTTCATGGTGGATTAACTTGTTATAATTGTGGTCCTATAGTTACAATTGTTACCATTGTCTAAAAACTCCAGGGTTAGCATGCTATATCCAAATTCCAACATTCCTGCCTAAATGATGTTGTTTTGCAGGTTCACATTGTTCAGAGAGGTGCTTTGCAACCTCTAATTGCTACGCTTCAATCTACAGATTTACAACTTAAGGAAATGTCAGCTTTTGCTCTGGGAAGATTGGCTCAGGTATTTACTTCTATGACAACCTCTTTTCTCATTGTCTTGTAGCATCATATAAGTAAAATCAATGTCCAATTTGGTAGTCTCAAAGTATATTGTATTTGTATGATAGTGTTTATGTGGTTGACTAGAAATCTTCCATTTCAGGACACCCATAACCAAGCGGGCATTGTTTATAATGGTGGCTTTTTGCCCTTGCTTAAACTTCTTGATTCAAAAAATGGTCCTTTGCAACACAATGCTGCATTTGCTCTTTATGGTTTAGCTGATAATGAGGTATAGTCAACACTCTTGGAGCTCCGAGAAACTCGCTGCAGTTCCCGAACACACATCTAAATTTTATAATGTTCCTTTTTTCCCCATAGGATAATGTTTCAGACTTTGTCAAGCTTGGAGCTGTCCAAAAGCTGCAAGATGGAGAGTTCATTTTCCAGGTGTGCTCATGTTTCGTTTTAAATTTGATGTTTTAGTATTATTCGTAGTTGTTACTCCTACATCTGATATTCCATTTTGCATTGTAAAGATCTTTACTTTACAGTAACATTCTCTTGTTCATCTTAAAATATTGTGTATTTATTATAAATGTTTCAAATGCATGTGCAGGCAACAAAAGATTGCATAGCCAAAACTTTGAAAAGATTAGAGGAGAAGATCCATGGACAAGTGAGTTTCTCTTATCTGTCGATACAACTTTTCCGTGTATACAGATGTTGCATCTACTTTGCAGATCTCTCCATAGAGTCTTCATACTTACTGTCTTGATATGTTCTCTATTGATAGGTATTGAGTCATTTGATATATCTGATGCGTGTAGAAGATAAGGTTGTTCAAAGAAGAGTTGCCTTGGCTCTTGCTCATCTTTGTTCCCCTAATTATCTGAGGGAAATATTTATTGATAACAATGGTATAACATTAAACTGTAACCTTCTTGTTCAATCAGGCATTTGTTTCTTAATAACTATGTTCTTCCTCCCTTTTTTCCACTGTTTTTTTAATCTTGAGAAATTAGGGTTTGCTATTGTTTTCATCTCGTTATTTCTATGCAGGATTGGAGTTGCTTTTGGGGCTTCTTGGTACTACATCTGTGAAGCATCAGAGAGATGGCTCTCTGGCCTTGTACAGCTTAGCTAACAAAGCCACATTGCTCTCTCCTATTGATGCAGCTCCTACATCTCCGACGAAGCAGGTTTTGCTTCAAATTCGAATTTTTTACAGTCACAGAATCAAAATGTAGTGTAAAATTTTTCTGGTTTTTCTTGCTTTTCGCTTGATTGCCTATATGACAGCAAACAGTTGTTGCTGCAGGTTTATCTGGGAATACCATTCGTCAATAATGCTACAGACTCCGATGTTACCTTCTTAGTCGAAGGTTGTAAATCAGCCCATATAATTGTGCATATTCAGTACTTCCTTGCTACCTTGCACTTGAATATAAATGTTTGTTCACGACTTCACGTAACGGCTGGTACTAATGTTTATTGTCTTCACTTGTTATATTCAGGCACACGATTCTATGCACATAGGAGCACTTTGCTTGCATCTTCAGACATATTCCGTGCAATGTTTGATGGTGGTTACAGGGTGGGATTACTTAAAATAACGTTGATCCATCTATAGTCTAACTATCAACTCCTACTTTCATGCTGAACCATCCAAATAGATGGTTTGATATTCATATATATTTCCTTCTTTCTGGGAACTGGTTTTCAGGAAAAAGATGCGAGGGCTGTAGAGATTCCTAATATAAGATTGGAGATTTTTGAGCTGATGATGAGGTATGTGAATTTCCTTTCTCTTGTATTAAGATTGGAGGTTCCTTTTCCCGATAAGGAATTAGTAATGTTTATTGATTCTTTGTTCTTGTACACTCAGGTACATTTATACAGGCTCAGTCGATGTTCCGATAGATATTGCAGAAGATCTCCTAAGAGCTGCAGATCAATATCTCCTGGAGGGCCTTAAGCGTCTATGTGAGAATACGATTGCTCAGGTGAGTAAATATATTCAGTTATAAAAAGTATATTGTTAATCGTTTTTTTTTTCTTTCAATAACATCAACTGAAATCTCCATGAACTACTTGAATTCTACTCTTTTGCAGCATATATCTTTGGACAATGTTTCAAGCATGTATGAACTTTCAGAGGCCTTCAATGCTTTGTCCTTGAGACATTTGTGCATCCTATTCATTTTGCAGCATTTCGAGAAATGGATTAAAAGGCCAGGGTATGCTCTCTGTCTCTCTAAAATGTATTGTGTGACATACAACCCTGGAGATGTTCCTACCTTTTGACATGTTATTTATTGTGTTTGATTTGCAGTTCTTTTCATCTGATCAAACGAGCAGTACCTGAGATCTGTGGTTTTTTCTCGAGGTCACTTCCAAAGATGAATCACTTTCCTCTAGAATAAGTGTGACTAGTGCTCTGACCTGTTTGAAGCTCTCTAAAGTGGGGGGCAAAACTTTTGTACGGCGGGGGTTATATTTTTGTTTCTCCACCGAGGCACCAACCCTCACAGAGTAAATTGGTGGTATGAAGTGCTGATATGATAAAAGGCTGAAGTTAGATCACTTTTGAGTCATATTTATGTAAATCTTGACCTGTATAAAAGAATTTGTAGGTTTTGTATTATTAACCAAATAAAAAGAGGTAACATCTCTTTATATGGCAAACTCTTTATCAGATTCTAACGGAATGAAAGGAGGTGATATTCTGTTACGATGGCCGACTAACTGACTTTTAGAGCTTGTCGGTGGGTTAGTTTTGAAGTTAAAAGTGTTGACTGTAGAGCCAATTAAGATAATCATTTATTTTAAAAAACACGATGATGCGGTAATTATTTATGAAATATTAATTTTTAATTATAAAGGTTTATTGAGGGGATATTTTCTCTGTTAAAATTTTATTATAAACATCTTTAACATTGGGTTTTAAAAAGAGAAATTTATTGATAGGTCTTAGATAGGGCCGTACATATAATGAGTTTTCGTGGAAATTGAACTAAATTGTTTAGAGTGAAACCGAATCAAACTATTAAAAACTAAAAATATCGTTGATATAGATTTTAGTATACTTGATAAATTAAATCTTTACCTTCCGATCATCCTCATATATAAACTAAACCTAAACCTGATTTCTTTTTCTCTTCATTTCTTCTTCTTAGCAGCAGCCTCCCACCGAGTCCCACCTTCTTCTTCTCCATGTCTCAGTAAAAGGGCTTTACTAATTTCTCAACTCATTCACAGGTAAAAACCCATTCTTTTTAGATCGATGGCTTTACTAATTTTTGTTTCATAAACTCTAATTCTTACAGGTGTTTCATACACAGGTAAAAACGCTAGGGTTTACTTTTATTCTTCTACTACAAGAAGAGCATCTTCATCTAACAATACTCGGTAACAATACTCTGGACTTTATGAGTATGATTATTGATTAGTTATATGTGGTGGTGCAGCTGGTGCTTTTGGTCTTGAAATAAATTTCTACATAGCCAATATATCTGTTAGTAAGTCTCTCTTTCTCTTTGAATCTGTTAGTAAGTCTCTCTTTCTCTTTGAATCTCTCTGGTTTGAGCTATTGTTTGTTTGATTCTTACACTCTTGTTACACTTCATGTTGACAGAGATTGTTGGTGGGTTTATATCAAATGCTCTCGCCCCTTTGTTGAAATGGTTGTGGGGATTGAAAGCTAGTACAAAAACAGGTGATAGGATCTTGGTCGCGGTGCTTATTTTTTTTGTTTTCTTTGATTTTGTTTGATGATTTTGTTTTGAATGTTTTCTTTTGTTGTGGGTTTTGTGTGTAGCAATTACTGGGAGGCCTATGATGAAGTTTGAGAATGGATATACAGTAGAGACAGTATTTGATGGGAGTAAACTTGGTATTGAACCTTATTCTGTGGAGGTATTACCTAGTGGAGAACTTCTGGTTTTGGATTCTGCTAATAGTAACATCTATAAGATCTCTCAACCCTTGTCTCGCTGTAAGTTTCAATGCTCTTCTAAACTAATTGATTTTTAATCTTGCTTTCAGCTTTCTCTATAAATTTGAGTTGTGGGTAAAGTTTTGAGGTTTTGCTGAGTATGTATTGTTTGTTATCACACAAGATTTATGCTGTTCGGCTTGTTAATAGTGTTATTTTGGTTGAGGTATTGTATTTCATAAGTTTCTAGCCCGGGTGGAATTTCAATTCTTATCTTAAATTGGAATAAGATTTGACTTTTGTACAACAGATTATAGTATCAGTATTCCGAAGTGCACAAAATGTCTTTTGGTTAAGTTACTGAAATTCCTACTATATTTCTTCCTTTATAGTCTAACTGTCGAAGCTCAATATTACTTATTTTTCCAGACAACTTATGTGAAACCAATTGGTCTTTGTTTCTTATCATTTTTCCTTAACTTCTAGTTTAGCTTCGAGTAGAGCCTTACTCCATTTTGACGCCAAAGGATAGTGATCGGTTATATCTTTTTCGGTTCAAGTGCTTTAATAGATTCATTGACGGCCTGAAGGTACATGAGAAAGTTTGAGTCAAATGGGTCTTTGTGCTGTTGAGTTCATTCAACATCACCATTCCTGTTTTCTCAAACCTGTCATTATTGGTTCATCCAATTGATCACATCTTGATATTATAATGTATTGGATTATTTTTTTTATCCAGTTACTTTGCATATTAAAATCTCCAATCCCGTGTACTGAATTGCAGATAGCAGACCAAAATTGGTTGCTGGTTCACCTGATGGGTACACTGGGCATGTTGATGGGAAGGTGCGAGAAGCAAGAATGAACCAATCAGCACTTCAGCAGTACATCTAAGTTTTCAGAGAAGCATAGCTAAACAAATAGCAAAGCAATTAGTTATATGTGGTGGTGCAGCTGGTGCTTTTGGTCTTGAAATAAATTTCATGCTTTACATTTAAGCTTTTTGGTTTTGTATCACCCACTATGCTATAGGTTTACTGAAATGTTTTGAACTTGTCAAGTTTACTGGAATGTCTGCATATAAACATCAATTAACTAGATTAGTCTAAGCTTCTTGAATAATCCACTATATTCTTAAATTTACGTCTGTGTATTTCAGCTTAATGTTTTTTTTTTGAATTGTATTGTCAATTTCATAAAACTGGCAGAAATAGTCGGTTAACCGAAACCGGATAGAATCGTTTAAAAACCGAAGGTTAAAGGTTAGGTTTTGGTAAGTATTTTGGCAACTGGATATGCCGGTTTTGGTTTGACCAGAAACCGAACCGAAACCGGCCATAAACAGCCCTAGTCCTAGATCATATTATATGCTGTAGTAGAGTCCAACAAAAAAGTTATAATCTTAGGTCTAAAAATGTTTGGACGCGCAAAAAACCCGGCTACCCTTTTCTTTGATACGTCACTAGTGGAGAATGGGTTTTTTAGAATGGATTTGGCCATTTGTGAAAGAACTGGACCTGTATCTTTGATAGAGAGTCCGACCTTCTCAAAGTAAAAACACGGAAAAATTAAAGCTTCAACAGAATCAGAGCTTTTCTGAGGGATAAAATAGTAAAATTCATATCATTTATGAAGAACGGTCAGAGTAAACGCTTTTATGAGCGAAATTTCTCTTCCCATTTCATTCTCTATCCACTTCTCTCTCTTAGCCTGACTATTCCACCTCACCTCAACCCTATCTATCCCAAAGTAGAGAGAGAAACCGACCTCATTCTCTCCGCGCGCCTCTATCGCTTTCTCTTTCTCCCTAAACTAGGTTAAAAACCCTATCTCTGCACTTCTTCATTTCTTTTCCTGCTCTTCCTGATCCTGATTTGCATTCGATCCTTGTCAAACCCACTTCTTCCTCAATAGATCTTAGCTTCAACACATGGTAACTCTTCAGTCTCCCTACTATCTATTTTTTGTCTTTTGATTTGGCTTTGCAATACTCTCCCTATCTATCTTTATTGGCTTTTGATTCTGATTTGGCGATTCAATAACTTGATTTTGATTTGGTTTAACGTTTTGCAGCCTTGCCTTAAGTCATCCATGAAAGGTCATTAAAGAGATGAAACAAAACAGATCCATCCCTAAATGGATGCGTATAAGAACTGATAACACCATCAAACATCATCAGGTTTGTTTTTTAACCTTCTCTTCCTGTCTCAAATTTCTAGTCAGATCTGTTTCAACTTAATTTGTGTATGATTAGGGGTGTTGGGTACTTGTCAAATGTTGAATTATCTGCAGGGAATGAGCTATACAAGGAGTCATATACAACTTCAACTCTTCTCTTGATCACCACCAGTTGAAACACTCATAAGTTGTTCGATTAAAGGCATTAATGGCCATTTCTTCACAATTTCAAGCTCACCTGCTACCGGTTTGTTGTCAGACAAGCCTTGTTCTGGTGAATCTTATCGGAAGAAATGACCAGGGGTTAGAAGCTAAGATGGAAAAGGAACAAGCGGTATGGAATTTATGGAGTTTGAGATGTTTTTTCAATTGCAAAATTGAGCTAAAAACCAGCTGAAGATATCTCACAAATCTCAAGTGTGGGCAAGATGGTGTTCTTTGCTCAGCATAGTGGTAAACTTGGTCAAGATCACAAGGGTAATGCAAACAATGTTTATAAATTGAAAGTTCAATGATTAATTCAGAAATAAAAAGACCTTTAATTTTTTAGGGATGATTTTGTGCAAAGAACTTATCACTGGTTTAGTTGCGTGATAGGATGGTTCTTTAACTTGATAAGTTAAAAGAACGAAATATTATATAGTTAATTTTCAGAAATTAGCCTGTCACTTCATATTTAATTTTTAACATCTCTATGAGATATCAATCTAGATCAGCAAAAATGGGGTAAATGTCTTTGATTCAAGAAAATCCACTGATATTGGTGCTCTTATTTTTCTTTTATGGTGTATGCTTGAACTGCTATTAGAATTCTTTCGTGGTGTATGCTTATCTTGTTCATCTTTTATTACATCCTGGTTGTTGCACCTATTAATTTTCTATGAATGTTATAGTGCAAGTACACACTGAATTCACACACAACGCTGCACATCGTAGTTTGCAAGTTTATTTTCTTCTTTTTTTGGCAATCAGACATGACATCCCCATATCTATCTATTATCATTAATCTAGAAAGTGGCCTAGCTTCGTCATTATGTAGTGGTGTTAGTCGTTAAGATGATTTATGAGTGTTTCCATTTAAAAAATAAATAATTATTGATGAGTGTAAATATTTTAAATTTGGTTATTGATGAGTGTATATTGATCTCCAAGTTTTGGTAGATCGGTTTGATCTTCATCTTGGTGAATAGTTCCAAATAGTAATCTATAGTTTTTGTATTTGATGCCAAATGTCTATACTTAGTTTTTATGAGATTAGATTGTGATGCCATTGGTTTCTGTTGGACCTTTTTGTATTTGATTCCTTATTTGATCTGTATATGAATTTTTGTGGTGATACGGTTTATGTTTTTGATTGTTCTTTGCTTTGCTTTTTAGTAAACCAATGATGATAACTCCTGGTCCAAGTAGCGACTCTCATAGATTTGGATACCAACCGGATCATGACTTTGCTGGTTCTCGAGCCGAAGGGAATAATAATGTTCATACATCATCATAGTAACCTTGTAACAGACCAATTTCAAGAAGCTGACTGTCATATAGTGTACTACCATGCGGACATACGCTACACTTGGATTGCTTGAAGGAGATGGAAACAAATTTCCAGTAAGTAGATTCTTGATTCTTATAACATAAATCCAATTTTAAACACTTGTGTATCCCTGATATTATGTTGCTTACCAAACGACTATGTGCTGATGCATATGAGTTGATGGTTTAGAAAGATTATGAATGATGGTTTGGTAAGCTAAATGACTTTAAGTTATGCCAATTTGGTAATCTGTGATTTCTTGGTATCGAAAGGGTCGAACTACTGGAATTTTTTTCATTTATGCTTGGAGTGAGCGCCATTAGTGAACTTGACACGGTTTTTGTGGGTAACACTACTAAATTATGACTAGATTCTTAATCTATTTGTGATACATGAATATTTTTCAGTTTCCACTGAATCAAGGTGGTGGTGAAGGAAAAGGAATGTACATTGATGCCGAGGGCACCTTCAGGTCACAATGATTCTTACAGATTGCGGACATGTATTATATAAAGCGTATGTTAGGACATTTTAGCTTAGCATGTACCATGGCTTAGTGGTGTCGAACTGATGATGCTTGCAGGATTTTGTGGAACGGTGATGATGTTATGGATAATGTGGCTTTCGCTAGAGCCTATAACGCTGATCATCAGTGAAGACTTCTTCTTGAAGCAACTTCTATGATTGTAGAGACAAGGTACCGTTACTCACTTGATTAGGGGATTCAGTTGTATAATTAATGCGGCAGGTTACATTGGTAATACATTTTTCATATTTCAGAATGATGCATGGAAAGTAAGTTATGCTATGTTGTCAATCTAACACATCAGTTCATATACATTGCAATCATTGCATTTTTCTTCTCATAAGAATCAGTATACAAATTTTTATTGGAACCGATTTTGCAACATGTATTTAATTACTAGAACCTAGTTCAATGGTTCATTTAAAGTCAACCTTTATAGAACTTAGGATTTTTTTCAGTTTTGTGCATCTGTAAAGGTAGGTCTGTTTATAGACCAGTCTAATAAATTAGCTCACTGATATAGTTTTGTTACTATGTTAGACTCTGGTACTAATTGGTGTCATATTGTTGTTTGGCAATGAGTGTCGCCAGATTGAATAACATTTTAGGTTCATAATTTGATTTATTTCAGGGAATCTGTGCAGTTTTATCTAATACAATACTAAGACTCTGGGAAATGGATATTGGTGAAACCATCAGAGTATATCATGGAATCATATAGCAGATGTTTGATGCCCACTTTATGATGGGGTTGAATCTTCTCGATCTGGAGTTTTGGAAACACTGGATATATTCTTTTCAAATTTTAGAGTTCATTTTCTTTTAAACATTTTTAAAAATTTCCTTGGTGTAAAATTGAGTAATCTAAATGACAATTCTGTTGTATCTTATGATTTTTCTTGTGATATGTTTCTAACTTTTGTTGTGTATATGAAGTTTAGAATTTCTACGAATGTTTTTTAAATGGATTTGGAAATATAATGTTCATTTAATTTCTTTGTTTGTTATTTTATTTTGTGATTCAGCTGAATCAGCTTTAGATCCAGCGGAATCAATTTCCATTTTTTTTAATAAAATAAAATCAAAATATATGATGCTAAGAGCAACTGCAATGGGCGAGTAAAGTGAAGAGAGAAGAGAAAATTTTCTTTTTACTCGCCAGTATGCAGCCGCAACGGGAGAGTAGATATAGGATTTAGTCTAGTTTTGCTACAGTATCGGAGTAACTTTTCTCCGAATTCTAAGTATAGTCGCACGGGCATATGTGAGATAGCGTATGCCGAATACGTTCAGCTAGAGAAACGTATTTATATCAGAAGTATCCCTAGAGAAACGTGTGGTATTTCGGTCAGCTAATTATACGCTTCATAATACGGTTAGCTGCAAGAACGCCCTTGAAGATACGAAACATTACAGTAGCGCTTCACTGCACGGTGTTCTGGCTCGACGCTTCACACTTCCGCGCTTCTATAAAATACCGTCCAAAACATACGGTGTGATAGAAGAACTCCTACCCGGACACCATATGAGATGTATACGTGTAATTAGGGGACCGCCTGTTTAGCACGTCCTCCCTGGAACCCGCCACACAAGCACACGGCCTCCTAGCTAGCCGTGTTTCATCATACGGCCTCATAACAAGCCGCAAATTGCACGGTCTCCTAAGTGGCCGCCGTGGTTTAAATTTGTTACCGTTGGCGTAGTTGTTCAGACGGTTCGTAAGGAAACCGTATGGATTCCAAACGGTCCCTTAGTGGGCCGACTGCTATTCTGAGAACCGTTGAGAAAATTTTACAACTGCTAGTAAACTGATGTATATAAATTAGTTGGTTTACTTGTTCAATTTCATCTACCCCATCTTTTCATATTTCATTCCAATTCCCATTGTTCCCTATTCCGGTCAGTTCATCATTATTTTCCAATAATTTGTTGATCTGATTTTCCATTTTTATTCTGTCCAATTAGTTATTGTTCAGTATTATTAATTTCGAAATGGCACCAAGACCCAGAGGTCCAAATTTTAGTACAAATGAAGATGTAACCATGTGTAGAATTCATTTATCAGTATCTCAAGATTGTACTGTTGGTACCGATCAATCAGAAGACAAATTATGGTCTCGTATCAAAGATAGAATGAAAAAAGTTATACCTTCAATGGCTGATCGTAGTTGGACCTCCATTCAAAAACGATTTCAGGGAATAAGTAAAGATGTGGCTCTATACTCTGCAAAGAAGGCAGAAGTGGAACGTCACCACCACACTGGATGGGGCCCTGATACAAAGGTAAGGCAACACTTAATTTTGAAGCACCCTTAGTCGAGTTTTGAATTGTATGTGATGCACTAAGTATTTTTGTAAACAACGATACACAGGTTCAAGAAGTAAGGAGGCTGTTCAAGGAAGCTAATGGAGGTAAACCATTTAAGCATGAAGAGTGTTACGCAATTATGTTAGAGAACATAAAATATTCAGGCGATCAACCGCTGTTTTCGATTCATCCCAAGCCGAAGAATATTCTGGTAGTAGCGATGATAACCCGAAAAGACCTTCATCTAGCCAAGCCCAATGGAGCGGAAACGAAGATATATGAGATATACCTAACACGTATCCACGACCAATGGGAAAAAAAGTGTCAAAAAGCCTAAAGCAAACGGGAGAGGAAAATCTAGTGCCCAAGCAAAAGCTTTGGATATAATTATTAACAACCAAAAAAACTTCAACAACAGTTATGACGAAAATGCTAAAAGGAAGATTGATCAGAGAGATGCCGAGCTTACATCAATGGAGGAGTATCGCTAAGTGAAAGAGGAGTATCGAATAATGATGACAGACGTCTCCCTATTAGATGCCGCAACAAAAGAGTGGATTGAAACTAGGAAACAAGAGATTTTACAGAAAAGAAGAGAATCTCGGATTACCTAAATCAGTATTAATCTGGGCTTGTAATTTTTCCTTTTAATTAATGAAAACTTTAACTTTTGAGTCATGAAACACCAAGTAAGTCATTTATTATCACTGAAAAAGCAGTACAATTTAAGATAACTCGTTTTCACATGAGTGGTGTCTCCGGATGGTTCACATTAGATATACCCACAATACTTATCGGCATTTAACTTTCATACATCACCGAAATCAGACCATATATGTTCGATCAAGTCATTTCGTAATTGAATGTGCTTTTCTTTGCTATGTACTGCAAGTCGGCGGTGGTGTTGTGACATCCTTGATAGTTGAGCAGTTCGATGATGTGAAATAGTAACTGGTGCATGGTTGAGGCCTTGGTCATATTCATGTGGCCAATCCCCGGGTATACGTTCATCCTCCACAATCATATTGTGGAGTATAATAACAGTTTTCATTATATATGCAAGTGGGTCGAAATTCCACATTCTTGCAAGTTGTTTAATGATTGCAAATTGGTTTTGCAATACCCCAAAGCCTCGCTCCACATCTTTTCGGCAAGCCTCTTGCATAGAAGAGAATTTGCGTTTTTTTTGTGAATCTGGATGCTTGATCGACATGATAATGGTTGCTATCTTAGGGTATATCCCATCGCCAAGATAGTATCCCATATCATAATGGTTCTCGTTAACCTCGAACTTCACTGGTGGTGTCTTCCCTTCGATAACGTTTTTGAAAATATAAGAACGGTTGAAGACATTGATATCGTTGTTTGAACCAGGCATACCAAAAAATGCATGCCAAAACCATAGATCCTGTGAAACCACTGCCTCTAAAACAATACTTTCATCGCCTTTGTATGATTTGTAAGCCCCTGATTCGGCAGATGGCCATCGATCCCATTTCCAATGCATACAATCTATATTGCCGAGCATCCCAGGTCCCCTTGCCTTGTTCTGCTCAAGCAACAGTTGAACATCTGCAGTGGTGGGGTTCCGCAAATATTCCACCTCATATAACCTGACAATAGTCAAAAAAAATTTCCGTGTTGCTTGGAGTACAGTGCTTTCCCCGATGCGTAAGTATTCATCTATTGTATCCGCTGCGCATCCATACGCCAACATGCGAATTGCAGCCGTAATCTTCACGTGTGGGGTTAACCCTAGGCGGCCGGCCGCATCCCTTTTTTGAACGAAATACGGGTTTATTGCTACCACATCCCCCAATATGCGGTTAAACAATTGTCTTCGCATTCTAAATCTCCTCCGGAAAACATTGGGAGGAAAATGAGGGTTCCTGGAAAAGTAATCTCTCCATAGCTGCCTTGCTCCGATTTCACGATCTCTTTGAATTTCGATTCGGGTATGTGGCCAGTCTATATATGAAGCTATCAACCCCAAATTGATTGCTTGGTCATTTTTCCTTAGAGCCATTGATTCTTCATCTGATGAGTCTGATTTGCGAGTAAATTCATCTTCAGACGAGGAAGATAGGGTTAACTGATCGTTAGGAATATAAGAAGGGGAAGAAGAAGATGCACCATACATATTGAAGTTTTGGTTGCCTGTCATTAGTTGTGAATGTTTGTAGTTTTGGGATGTTTCTAGTTTTCGCAAGTTAAGTAGTTTAGGGTTGGTTTGCATTGTAGAATATATGTGTTCATTTTATAGTTTTGGGAATTATTGATATTCATCACAAATTACGGTTGAAGTGATAATACAATTAATTAATTAAGACTCTGCCACAAAATAGACTATACATAGAAAGAAAATAATGAAAAGCCATGTAAGTGGAATTATTGATATTCATCACAAGTTACGGTTGAAGTGACAATACAATTAATTAATTAAGACTCTGCCACATAATAGACTATACATAGAAAGAAAAAAATGACAAGTCATGTAAGTGGAATTATTGATATTCATAACAAGTTACGGTTGAAGTGACAATACAATTAATTAATTAAGACTCTGCCACAGAATAAACTATACATAGAAAGAAAAAAATGACAAGTCATGTAAGTGGAATTATTGATATTCATAACAAGTTACGGTTGAAGTGACAATACAATTAATTAATTAAGACTCTGCCACAGAATAGACTATGCATAGAAAGAAAAAAATGACAAGTCATGTAAGTGGAATTATTGATATTCATAACAAGTTACGGTTGAAGTGACAATACAATTAATTAATTAAGACTCTGCCACAGAATAGACTATACATAGAAAGAAAAAAATGACAAGTCATGTAAGTGGAATTATTGATATTCATCATAAGTTACGGTTGAAGTGACAATACAATTAATTAATTAAGACTCTGCCACAGAATAGACTATAGATAGAAAGAAAAAAATGACAAGTCATGTAAGTGGAATTATTGATATTCATAAAAAGTTACGGTTGAAGTGACAATACAATTAATTAATTACTCTGCCACAGAATAGACTATAGATAGAAAGAAAAAAATGACAAGTCATGTAAGTGGAATTATTGATATTCATAACAAGTTAAGGTTGAATTGACAATACAATTAATTAATTAAGACTCTGCCACAGAATAGACTACAGATAGTAATAATTAAGGAACCAACTAAGGGAAATTTAACTTTTTCACTAGGAGGAAACAATCCTTCTCTAAGCAAACCTGTTATGAAACCTTAAGACTTGGCTTGTAGGATGGCGTGGACGGCGATGTTCACTACTTGGGAGAACAATCAACACGAAGGGATTAAATTCTTCCATCACCCTTAAGATCTCGAAATGAGGTTGGTACCTGAAATCTGAACGTTTCAATCTTAACCATTCCTCAAGAGTTCTTGAAATAATTTTTTCATCAGTTTCAGAGTAAAAACGATATTCATTCACCTTAGCAGTTAAAGAAGAAAATTCTAACACTTCCTTTGTGATTTGCACATATCGACAAAAAAACCCGGCTCTATTCCTGTTGTTGGGATTACCTGTTTCGTTACAAAAGTTAGCATGTGTATCTTCTAACCATTGCATGCTCATTGTAGCATTCATCCCACGTTCATGCCCCCTAGCTGGATAATGCAATACTATGTTGCGACATAGAGCTAAATCTTCCTCTAGTGTAAAATTCTCTGCATTAAATCTAAAATTTTCGTAACCCGCCATTAAATGAAAACACAAAATAACAAATTTCTACTAAAATGTTAAAGATTTCTACTAAAAATGTTAAAGAGGTGGATTTGGAATGAGGATGAAAGGAATAACCTCATGTATTTATAGGTGTATACATTCCACCGTGGAATTGTTGTTCAACGGTAATAATTCTTAACGGCTAGAAAACGTAACAAATTTGAATTTGTGATAGATTTATATTTTAGTGAGTTACTACGGTGACAGAGACAATTGTTATATAACTAATTGAGTGGCATTGCTGGCAAACGTAAGCTAGAAAAATATCCTGACAACTCATGTGAACAGAAACGGAAAATGATAGATACAGACAAATATTAGTTTATATTTACAAAACAATAAAAGATGGAAATCATCCATTCTCATTTTCGTCACCATGGGATTGCCGAGGTGGCATAAACGGAGACAAATCTGACGATGAACTAGGCCCCCCGGTATGCCATGTTTGTGGTGGCACGGTTGCTGAAAAAGACCCAAAACCTAGTTGTGGTTGGTGGGACATGGAATATGCTAGTTGTTGCTGCAAACTGGTGTTTTGTTTCTGGTAATCACGGACCTCTTCCAAATGAAACTTGCGGAATTGATGGTAAAGTCGGACAAATCTTGCGCAAGTGTATAAGCTTCGCCCTGTAACACATAATATAAAACGTTACCCTGTCAACAATAATTATGTTACGACTTAGAAAAAAAAAGATTTAAAATATACTTACGTATGACCAATTATCTTGGGGCGGTAGGGCTACATGCTCATCGGGAAATTCAATTGATTTTCTAACACGCTCACCCACAATGTTGTACGTTTCCACCTCCCAGTCGACTTTGGTGAATTTTTTTTTGAAGTTGGTTACACGTCGCCAGTACTCCAAATACACGTCATTCGAAACTGGGTCTCCAACATATTCAGATATTTGGACGTTAATGTTTTCCATTATCTTCGTAGCTTCGGGCAATTTGATGTTGCTAACACGACCCGGGGGGTTAGGTGGAATTCTCCAGCCACCAAAGATTTGGGCCCATAACCGTTCTCCGAGGTAAACGTTATACTGTTTATAGTTAATAATTATGACCCATATACCAGTAAAATAAAATAGGAACTGAATAAATAATCACAACTAAAAACATAAATTGTAAACTCACAGTGCCAAGCCAACTAAATACAATGCGCCTATCCGTGACCTGCAACGCTCTACGGAATATTTCATTCTCGATGTTTGCTGTGATTTTTGCTGCAATGCAGGTAGCCCACGGGGACCATGTTACATCGTCGGCCGTCAATTCGTTTAGAAGAGCCCTTGCACGGAGAATATCATTTTTCTTTATTCGTGAACTCTTCCAACGCGAACATCTTGGCCACACCATTTCTGTCTCAACGGATGGCATATGAGGTCGAAGTATGCCCAGATACTCATACCTCCAGAACTTCAATTTCAAGAAAAAAAAAAAAAAATTAAGTTACCACCAAATACCCATTTAAATAATATTGTAAGGAAAGTTATTTACCTCCAATATCTGATACGATCCGGTTAGTGACTTTGTTCGCCTACCGGCTGCGCCAAGTGTGCTCAAGAGTTTGGAAAAACCGGCACCACCCCAGTCATAAGTGCCAACTTTATCTATATCATCAAAAGCAGCTAACCAACCGGCATCGATGTAGTTCTTTGCATTTGAGAAGAAAAATTGACCCAGAACATATATCCAGAAGGCTCGCGCAATTTGTGTTGCAAGTTTGTCATCGCCTTTCGCCTCTACCAACTTCTCCTTTTTAAAGTATGAGGCCAAAAAGGACACTGTCATGGAATCTGAAATCCATTGTGGAGATTGTCCTGCTATATTACAACCTTCATTGTATAGTAGATCCGGGAAAATATGTTCTTGTACATATTCAAAGGAATATTTGATGTTGTCATATGGAATGGGCCCTCCAACAGCAATACTAATCCCGGTCAGCATAATCCAGTCCAAAGGTGTAATCCTCATTTCACCAAACGGAAAGTGGAAGGTGTTTGTGGTGTCCCAGAAACGCTCGACGATGTAGTCTGTCATTGCATGTGACGACTCGCCAAACTCCATTGTCAACAATCGCGTCCATCCTGCCTTTTCAATAATAATAGCAACTCTAGGGCAGTGCTCATATATAACATGATAATGTTGTTGGACCGATTTTATAGACCCGCGATGCATGTACTTGGTCTTTGGGTCTGCCCTGAGACTCATATTACAGGAAGCGTGGGCTTCCTCTTCCAGCATTACCAGGCCAACGTCATCGTTCATTCCTTCAGGCACCTTATCTACCACTGGGTCCTCCGATGTTGTTGCTTTTTTGTTCCTTTTTTTCCCACCAACAAATCGAGAGGCAGCTTTCCTCAAAATCTATCTCAAAAAAATTGTTAACTCAAGTGAAAAATAATATTACTCCTTATTTTTCCTTAACATAACAAAAGATTATAATGAATGCAATAGCTGAACCAAAACTAAAAAGTACTGAACCTAAATCCACTAAATGGATTTCGAACATTTAGAGGATTGATTTTCCAAATTCTATTTTCTAATACCAAATATAACTGAAAAATAAAATGTAAAACCACAACAACTGTAACAATAAGTTCCATTTTCAAAATTATATTTTCAACTTTACTCAAAACATCCAGATTAATTGAACCCCACATTTCTAAGCTAATCAATAAGTTCCAAACCATTCTCTCAATAAAACCTCATGAAAACTTAAAACCCAAACATTTCTAAGCTAATCAATAAGTTACCTCCAACAAATCTTAGGGCAGTGGAACATAAATTAGTGAAAATGCACGGAAAAAAAAATGTACAGATGAATTAACCTGCTCTGATTTTTCCTCTTAACATTTTAAAGCAAAAAATGTTAAAGACTATCTTATCATTTCGAAATAACATCATAGTTTTATCAATTTCATAAATGGGTTTCCACAGCGGCAATAACAGGGTTCTCTACGGCGGCAATGAAAGGGTTCTAAGGCGGCAATCACAGTTTTATCAATTTCATCATTTTTCGTTCTCAACAATCAATAGCAATCACAAAAGACTAGTGGACAGTGTGGAAGAAAGCTTTTACCTTTGATTGAGTGGGTGAAGGATTAACCGTGTTCTTCTTTTCCTGCTGCCGCTGCCGTTCTTATGTAAGTAGAGATGAAAATGTTCATAGCCTCTTCCAACATAACTATAAATACTAAACCCTACCACACGGTCAATTACCAACCCACCCCTGTACAACACGGTCCCTTAATAAGCCGCATCATTCTTGATCGGTCTCCTAGCTAGCCGCTCAACCCATACGGTCAGTTAGAGATACTCCCTAGTTACACACGGTCACTTAGAGCTACTCCAAAACAATCAATGTACACGTCCACTTACACACCCGCCCCTCTGTCTCACGGTTAATTAGTGAGCCGCCCCATGTACAATCGATCTCCTAACCGGCCGTTGTTCCATACGGTCACTTAGGTGTGCTGCGAAGTTGTTTACGGTCACGTAGACCAACTGCCAAAACATTAAAACGGTCAACTGGGTGGTCGTTTCAGAGATAAGCGTCTTTCATCGACAGCGTATCTCGTGATACGGCCACCCAACTAGACGCAACAATTATTACGACCTTCTATGAAGTCATCTCTCGTAATTCGGCCACCCAACTAGATGCTCAATCATACGTATTGTTAACTGACCGCATTATATTTGGTGCTCATTCAGATGAGCGTATAGTTGCGCACTCTTCTAAGTGAACGACAATACAACATACGCTAGGATAGCTAACCGTGCGTGTTATATTCGGCCCATTAAGAGAACGCCTTGTATCATACGGTTACCAAGAAGAGCGTGCGAGTAAAATTTGCTCTCCTACCGCTGTAGTTTTTAAGCCAAAGACCAAACAAAATTTGGTTTTTAGTCGATAGGGTAGTCGCACCGTTACAGTTGCCCTAACAGAATATGGTTTTTTAAATCTGTATTATAAACTCAAATAAAGGTCGGATGCTAACGAGCTACTGTAGAACGTATAAGTCTGTTTTAATTTATAAAGGTAAGCACAGACAACATCCGACCTATTTGGAATAGAACGACAAAACTAAAACTGACTATGAGTCAGATGGAATTCGTTCTTTCATTCTCTTTTAGAAGCTGTTCAGTCGGTGCTTTATTATCCATTATCCATTAGTGCGTGTGATTATTCCAAAAAATGCTTTCTCTCTCCTATCAAAGAACAATTACACAGAAGAAAAAAATCTCCAGTCGAAGAATAACTACACGAACCAAAAAAGTCTAGAATTAACTCTTTGAAATCGTTTCTTGTTTCAGATCTCACTATTTCACCTTTATTTCTGTATCAAATCAATATTTAAGACTCTAAATCAAAAATGAAACTGATTTGAATTGAGAATTTAATCAAAATCTACCGAAACAAAAAAACACTCCTAGATATAGGAATTCAAGCAGTAATAGTAGATCTACAAAAGAAAAAACAAAAAAATCTCATACGAAGAAGTATTAGAAGAACATATTACCAAATTAGTAGAAGACGACAATTTTTAAGAATCACAAGCAACAAAAATGATATTTTTTGATATGATTCATGAGTACATATAGTACCGAAAAAACGAAATAAATTTTGTTACTTAATAAATTTGTCGGTTATTTTACCATGTAATTTCAATTTTTTCATTATGATCAGTAGTATATATATACATCGCAATAAAAAACTGAAGTTGAATTTTACGGTATGACCCAACACTAAAAAAATTGGTTCAATATGGTGATTTTTATAGACTCGTCACATATTTTGACATGAAATTAAATTTTATAGTATGCTCCAGCAGATAGTGGCGTCGTAGACATGGTTGAGTAGTTGCGGTGATGGTCTTGGTGTTGGTGGCGTTAGAGTGGAAGATATGGTTCTTTGTTTAATTATTTTTTTTCTCTTTATTTGTCTTCTGTTCTTTTTTTTTGTTTTTATCTTGGAACCTTGGTGTATATTTTGGTTGCTAGTGTACCGATAATTTTTACGTTTAACCTTATAGAAGAACTACAATGAACAATACTATGATTCTGCAGATTTTGATTCCATTAGTATGTTAGGGCTAACAAAAGAAAAGCGATTTGTATACTATGATCCTACAGTACATATATGTTGTTAAAAAAACAAAATAAAATCGATATTATTACATACCGGTATTTCTTCTTAATGGCTTGGAACACCGAGAGAACTCCCCTTGCTTTTCCCTTACCAATTCAAACTGTTTAGAACAAACAACATTTAATGGCTTCCTCCATATCTATTTGGACCTCCACTGATCTCTTTCCTACTAGTAGTTAGTAACTCAACATCATTCTGAATCAGTTTGCAAATGCTTGAACTGGCGCTTCCAAGGTTGACAAGCTTTTTCCTGCAACTACATGTACGTCTTTTAGGTGGACTTCAGTGGGGATCTCTGCTGTTGATTTTTCTCCTAAAGTGTCTTTGAATTCCCAAATAAGCAACTAAAAGGGTCTGTCGAGACATCAACACTGGAATTCAGATGCAATATCGAGTACATATCCGCTACACAACTTATAAGTTTGAGTACATATATGCCGCACTGCTTATTGATAGAGTACATATCCGCTGCATTGCTTACAAATTCGAGTACATACCCTATGTACTGCTTATAAATCATAGTGTTCCTTACAAATTTGAGTACATATCCATTCACCATATCAACGGGAAGCAAACAAACTAGATGTGGAGATATCCAAATTCATTAAGAACATTAACGCATACCTTTGGACAATCTACCTGCCATGCAAATTCGCCAATGAGACTCAAAATACAGGAAAAGCTGCAAGTCAGCCCACTGTAGCTTCTTGATTCGAGCCAACATAACCCCAACCGTAAACAAGGCGCCTACTACATTTCCATCATGCTTTAAATACTAGCAACATGAACAACAAAAGCTAAAATGTTTTCCTTCACCCCAACTTCCAGGAACATCATACTAATTTTTTCACATACCTGAATGCAGTAGAACAACATTTTTTTTTTGGTTAAAATATGGCATTTCATATATCTAGCTTGCTTACTAGAGAGATAGAGAATTAGTCGACCAGGAAATTAATTAGGTGTCAATGTCATTACCAAATGTAGTCTGGCCAAACCCAATAGTGCATGCATATCAATCAATGAATGGGTTAGATTTTGGTCCTAGGAATAGCCAAAATGAGAAAGTTCAAGTTTTTAAGTATGTTCATATCATTACCAAATTAGTCAGGATAACCAAGTAAATGTACTTACAGGCAGCTTTTTTCAATTTATACCACTAGCTCATTTATTGCCATCTTCTTCCAACTATAAGATGTGAATGATATTGTTGCTCAAATAATAAATACAGGATGACCTGCGCATTATCCTTCCACACTAAATTTGAGTACATATCTACCATAGTGCTTATAGATCGAGTATGTATCCGATGTACTGCTTACGAATTCGAATACATATTCGATGTACTGCTTAGAAATTCATAGTAGTCCTTACAAATTCAAGTACATATCCATTCACAGTATCAATGGACAACAAACAAACTAGATGTGGAGATATCCAAATTCATTAAGAACATAAACACATACCTATGAACAGTCCACCTGCAATGGAAACTTGCCAACGAGACTCAAAATATAGGAAAAGCTACAAGCCAGCCCGTTGTAGCTTCTTGATTCGTGCCAACATAACCCCAACCATAAACAAGATACCTACTACATTTCCACCATGCTTTAAATACTAGCAACAGGAACAACAAATGCTAAAATGTTTTCCTTTACCCCAACTTCCAGGAACATCATACTAATTTTTTTACATACCTAAATGCAGTAAAACAACAACATATATTTTTTTTTGTTAAAATATGGCATTTCAGGGATCTAGCTTGCTTACTAGAGAGATAGAGAATTAGTTGAGCGGGTAATTCTTGACTTACAAACCAGATCACCAGTATAAAAATTTCAAGATTCAGTAAAAGGACGCTTAACTAATTGTTGCCTGAGATAGTTATCACATCTCACGACTTGGGCATAAGCATCAAACTAACCACCAAAAAACCCGATCAGAAATAGTTAAATAAGTACTTGGAAGTACAATTAAGATATTCATGTAATAACATCAACAATGATGACAAAAGAGTTGCAAAACTTACTTCTCATTTAAGAAAAACAATAAAGATTAAAAGTAAACCTAAATGAAGCACAATCTATTAAAAAAATTAATTACATCAATGAACAAATTATTCTAGTACAAGCAGTATGTACCTATATTACAGTCAATTTCGAAACAAAAGATTCCATCACTAAACTTAAACATCATTAAAAAAAAAACATATTAAAAGTGAAGCATAATGACCTACCACAAACACTAATATCTCTATAGAATGAGGAAAATTATTTTAGTACAATCAAAATGTACTCAAAGGTTCAGTGAATCTTAAGCATCATAAATGAAGCACAATCTATATAAAAAAAAATCAATAATACATCAATGAACAAATTATTCTAGTACAAGCAATCTGTACCCATATTTCAGTCAATTTTGAAACAAAAGATTCCATCACTAAACTTAAGCATCACAAAAAAGAAAAATACAGATTAAAATTGAACCTAAAATGAAGCATAATGACCTAACAAAAATATTAATATCTCTATTGAATGAACAAAATTATTTTAGTACAGTCAAAATGTACTCAAAGGTTCAGTGAATCTTAAGCATCATAACATGGATTACTTTTGAAAAAGTAACTAAATTTGTAACATTAAGATTACCTAATCA
This sequence comes from Papaver californicum, assembly GCA_023531435.1. Classification (NCBI taxonomy): domain Eukaryota; kingdom Viridiplantae; phylum Streptophyta; class Magnoliopsida; order Ranunculales; family Papaveraceae; genus Papaver; species Papaver californicum. Next base: position 4,578,652 of record JAJJMC010016780.1, read on the forward strand.
ATGGTTAAGAATTCTATTTACGACGATCTGAAGATGAATCAAAGTTCAAATAAGATCAGAGGATGAAGATTAGGTCAAAATGTCAATCGAGTTATTTTCAGAGAATTTTAGAGGGGTATGTAGACTAAATAACGCTGATCATGATTCCAAATTCACATTTACGATCAGAGAACAATATTAGGAGATTGATCAAATATAAACGAAGAACATATTTTTAAATAATTGTGATTTTTTTTCAAAATTTTACACTAAAACAATGAATTGAAAAGGAAATACAATATTTTGGTTTTTTATAAACCCTAGAATGAAATTTTCAGAACTTTTTATTCTGAAAAAACAACGTATAGATGCTTAATATCAAAATCAGAGAGATTAGATGAATCCTTAGCTTTTAACTGATGTTTCTAATGAGATTTTATGGTTTCTCCGATGATAACTTCTTCTGATTTCATCGTCTTCAGAGAGTTAGTTGCAGAGCTCAACTAGTCGCTGAAATAAAATGAAACTAAAAGGAGGTATCTATGCTGGGTGCGGGCTACTTTGGTCGATAATACGTTCTTCTCGCCACACGTGCAGAGAAGACCAAATGATAAACTTTCAGGTTCAAATATTTTTTGTTTTAGACCTCCTGTTAATAAGTTCTTAATGAGCGGACCTGCTATTAACAAGGTCCATAGAAATAGAACCTATCGGTAATTCCTACTTTTAAAATTTTATATAAATTTTTTATTTAGATTTTATTTTATGAACGATTATATGTGTGATAAAAATAAGATCTTTTAGTTAATAAACCATCTCCACTATTATAAGGTTTTACTTGTAAAGTATCTAGAGGTAGATATGATTTTAAAACATTTTTTTGTTTTTTTGTGAGATCGTTATCATATTTTATCCGATTGTTAATTTAAAAAAAGGTAGGAATTATCAATAGGTTCTTTTTCTATGGGCCTTGTTAATGACAGGTCCTCCCATTAACAAGTTATTAACCAGAGGTCCAAAATAAAATAAAGATAAGTTTTTGGACCCAAAAACTTATGTTCTGGTTCTTCCCACATACAAGATTAGGATGTCAGTTTTCTGAATACCCATTAATAAAGCCATCCAAAATTTTTTAGATCCTAAAATCTCTCTGCTCCATTCTCGTTCTGCTGTTGCTGCTGCTTTTTCGATCTACAGTTTTTTAGCGAAGATCATTCTGCTGCTGCTTTGTCGGTCTGTGAATCAACTATGCAACGTAATCATCTTCTTTGATTTTTTTTTTTATTTTTTTTTGGTTTATTTTTCAACTGAATAATGAAGAACAAAAGAAATCATGATGTTTTCTGTTTTTCTCGCTTTAGCTTTTCTGATTTTATGTTTTTGATTGTTCTCTGTATGATTTATTTTTAGTTTTGTTAATTTTTTTGTGTGATTTAATAGTGTTTAAGTTTTTTTGTGTGTGTTTTTCAACTAAATCATGTAACAACAAATATGTTTTCATGTTGTTTTCACTTTGTTATTTAGGTTTTGTTTTGATTTACATATTTTCAGTATATATTATCTTCACGAATTACTGTGTATTTTGTTTCTTCATGTATTATCCATCGGTACATATACGACGTATTGTAAAAAATTAATTAGATTTTGTTATATAAATAATCATTTAATTTATATGATCTAGCAGTACATATTATGAATACTGGGAAAAAAACTGTTTTGATTTTGTTTTTTTTACATGCAATTGATATTTTACATTATGAATCAGCAATACATATACGTAGTACCGAATATAACAACATTTTTTTGTATCTATTAGTTGTTTCACAGGTTTCTCCTTTTATGTATATATGTTAGTGCTATTTTTTTTTCCAGGTTCATTGTTTCTCAATTGTTTGATTACTTTGTGGATTGTGAATCGATTGATAATTTCAGGTTAGTTTCGTGTAACATTATGTTTATTTATATGATTTTGAATGGGTATTTATGTTTTGTTAGAGTCCTATGAGTTTGCTATCTTTGATGTTCAATTTTTTTTTTCACAGATGAATCAGTTCATATTAGTTGTACTCATTTTTTTGTCTTTGCATTATCTGTATGTGTTCTATTTTTTCCTAGTGAGCATTATACTGGACATTTTATGTTATTTTTTTATCATTATAGTGATAGTAATTTACGGTTTATGGGGATCAAGGGGGCAGCGCCCCCTCGTTATCATTGTTTTCAGTGTTTTTTGAGTTTTGCTTCTTTAAATATGTGTGTATATGGTTTGTAATGGATTTTTGTTTCATTAGATTATATATGGAATGGTTATTTTTGATGTTAATATTCTAAAGTGAAATCAGTGCATATTTTTTATACTGTTGTTTTTTGGTCTTTTGTTCATTGTTTGTTGCTGTGTTTTAAAGATGTTTATCTTATGTTTGGGTCATATTTACAGGTTCAACATGTCTGGTATTGGTTCTCATGAAAGTATATCTTGCAATTCACATGTTTACTACAAACAACATCATTTTTCTTATTTGGTTACCTTTGCTTCAACTATCGAGGATTTGAAGTTTTGTATCTGTGCAACATGGAGCATGTTGAGTCCTTCTGATATTGTCGTTAATTTTGTTCAAGATGGTGTTAAAGTTCCAGTTCTTGCTGCGAAGCATTTTTCCAAGAATGTACCGTTTTTTGAATTGCATGTGGATTGTAATTCGTCTGGTGCATCTAGCTCTTCATGTTTTAGTGATGTGGAAAATAATCAAAGCTGATTAGATCTGCTACAGATAGTTATGAAATTGATGATAAGGAAGTTGCCAAAGTTCTTCTCTCGGATGAGTGGAATCTTATATTTGAGGATCCAAACAAGCTATTTCGTGGTGGTGTCAAAGCCGTTCGCTTAGCATGTGAGAATTATTGTATGATGACTGGATATAGGGTTAAGAAAGTGAAGAATGATAGATAGAGGTACAAGATGGGATCTAGCAGGGATGGTTGCTCGTGGATGATTCACGCGGTTCCAATTGATGCGCCTCTTGATGTTTTTAGGATTAAAAAGTATGTTGGCAGACATACTTGTGGCACTAGAATTAGGTTGATGAGTCCTGCTGTAACAAAGAGGCTTATCAACAACCTCATTCACGATCGTGTGACGCATAACCCACTGATCAAGCCTCGGGAGATCAAGGATTACCTCAAAGTTGGGCTTGGCGTGAAAATCATACCACCATGCATACCATGGTTTGGATATGTCACACCAACATATTTTTGGTGATGATGTAAAGTTTTGTACCGATCTTGTTTGGTTTGTCAATGCTTTGAAGGAAATCAATCCGAGAAGTTTTATGGATTTTCATTTCAATGATGCAACTCATAGATTTGAAAGATTGTTAATCGCTTTTGGAGCTTGTATTGAAGGTTATCAATATTGTCGACCAATGATCTACTGTGATGCTACTTTTCTGACTGGGAGGTTCAAAGGTGGACTCACGGCTGCGACTTGTCTTAACGGGAATCAAGGAAAGTTCTTTTTTCAGTATGTATTTGTTGCACCGGTGGTCCACCTCATCCCGATGGTAGTAGAAGGTAATCTGGTAACCCCCCTCCTGCAGGCAGAGCCGATAGCATACGCAGAACAGTCCATCTCGAGAGCCCACTTCCGTCATTTTTTGCCATTAGATCGTTTCAAAGCAGTTCAGCTATTGGCGCTCGCGCGGGTGCTTCCCTCTAAGGCGGAACGCTCCCCTACCGATGCACTTTTACATCCCACAGCTTCGGCAGATCGCTTAGCCCCGTTCATCTTCAGCGCGATTTCGTAAAGAGCGGGTGCTGAAAGCGGTACAGCTGCGTACTAGGATGTTATTTACTTACTAAATGGATCTCACCAACTTGGTTTCACCTAGATAGAATTCTTCTGATGAATCAGTTTAGCCCGAATCAGTTATAGATCCTTCTGTCATGAAGGTGCGACAAGAGACAGCTTTAGTCCCCAACTTCTGCAAGGAAAGAGCATAAAAAGTATTCGTAACCCTGTGATGAGTAGGAAAATCCGTGAATCCCTTATCAAAGGAGTGGACTCAGAAAACTCCACGTGTAGCTCGCTTCTCTTTGGGTGTAAAGTAGTGTCAAACCAAAATACCCAACAAGCATTAGCTCTCCCTGAAAAGGAGGTGATCCAGCCGCACCTTCCAGTACGGCTACCTTGTTACGACTTCACTCCAGTCACTAGCCCTGCCTTCGGCATCCCCCTCCTTGCGGTTAAGGTAACGACTTCGGGCATGGCCAACTCCCATAGTGTGACGGGCGGTGTGTACAAGGCCCGGGAACGAATTCACCGCGACACCTCACATAACCGAGAAAGGGGAAGTTCTTTACAAAGTATGAGAAAGAGCAAGAGATGATCGTTCACCTTTCCTACTTTCGATTGTGCAACACCAACGGAGTTATACTTCTTCCATCCAGGACCATTTACAGGAGGCGCATATCCCACCTCTTTTGAGGGAATCTTACTAAGCCAACCTCTTTCCCGACCGGATAATAACACACGTAATTTCCCAGTTGCACGGTGCCCGGAGCTCTTCTTTCGCTTAAACTTTTTTGCGCACCCACTCACACTTCTTACAAGCCGGGTGTCTGGGGTCTTCTTTTACTCTAAATGTGCGAAACCTCGATGGCTTGAATAAAGTCCATGAAGATTCTCCCTTTTCAATAGGGTGAATAGAGTTCGTTATAGGAATTATGCGTAATAAGATATTGGCCACAATTGAAGAGGTCTTATCAATAAAATTTCCATTTATCCGTGATCTAGGCATAGTTCGCAATCCATTCTATAATTTCTCACCTCTTCTTTTCTTCTTGTTCTTTGCGATTCTTCCTTTTTTAGGACTTGTTGGCAGAGGAATTCCTCATTCTTACACGGATGAACCGTGTTTTTTTCATATATTTTCTTGATTCTCTTTGTTTTAATTTGTTCAGAGTTTTTAAGTTTTTGATTTTTGTTCTTTTCCATGAATTTTCTGAGTATTTTTCTCGTTTATATGAGTACGGATTTTATTACTGTTTTTTTTAACTATGTAGCCTATATTAGGTTTTTATCTTTTTATGTTCAGAGTTTATAAGTTTTTGATTTTTCCATGAACTTTCTGAGAATTTTTTTCGATTTTATATGAGTATAGATTTTATGTACTGTTTATTTTTTTGACCATATAACATATATGTTCTGTTCTTTTTTGTAGGTTTCTATCCTTTAGCATTTGCATTAGTTCCTGGGGAAGATGTTGATAATTAGCATTGGTTTATGCTCAATCTTAAGAAAGTTGTAGATCATCACCCTATCACTTTTATGACTGATCGTGGTGAAGGGTTATTGAGGTATATGCCTGCTGTATTTCCCGAAGCTCATCACAACTTCTGTTTCTTCCACTTAAAGCATAAATTGCCCATAAAAAAATCTGATGAGAAGTATAATGAAGTGCAAGCATCTTTCAAGAAAGCTACATTTGCGCTTTCACCAACAAGATATGAAGAAGCACTCCAGGAAATAGTTTTAATGGGTAGACCATGGGTTGCAGCCTATTGCCGTAATATTCCTAAGGAGAATTGTTCTAGTGCATACTTCACAGGATGCCGGTATGGTCAGACTTCATCTAGTATTGCTGAGTTATTTAATAACTGGATTCACCTTGACAAGAAGTTGCCTACATGTGCTCTTGTTGACATGTTGTTTGTGTATATTTTTTTGAAATAGTTTGTCTTTTTTTGGTGTTTTTAAGTGTGTTTTTGTTTTGTTTTCATAAGCGATGTGTTATGGAAATGATGTCAGAACGACGTGAGAAAAACTTTTTGATGGACCCTCAACTTCTCACTCCCATCTATCAAGATTTGCTTAAAGAGCGCATTCAAATTGGTCGTATTTGGAATGTGAGTAAGTCATATGGTGATGTATATGAAGCTCATTCTCCCAGGTTAGTGTTTCATCTAATTCAAATTCTTCAAAGTATAACATATATGTACTGATGAATCATATATGCCATATTTTTTTAGTTTAGCATATATGTACTGATGAATCCTGATTTTAAATGCAAAAGAAACTATTTTATTTTTTTGCTGTGGTAATCTAAAAATTCAAAAATATACTATGGGTTGTTTGTACTTTTTTTAGTGCTTAGACCAAACGAAACTAGTTTTTTTTCTTCAGTACTGCATATATGTATTATTGTTTTCTGAAGCAAAAACAATCTTTTCCACCAATATAAAAGTCAGATATTGGTTGATCATTGTTTCAGAAACAAAAGTTAGTCAAAGTACACCAGTTTTTTTCAGTTCTGCAGATATATATTGTTGTTTTTCTATGTGATTATCATCTTTTTATGTGTAGGTCTCACAATGTTGATTTACTGAGGCAGACTTGTACTTGCCAAAGATGGCGTGCGTACGGTTTTCCATGCTCGCATGCAACTGCAGCTATTGCTGCAAAGGGTGATCAATACATTGATTACATCCATGATTATTTCAAAATTACTTATTTTTGGCAGCTTTATTCTTTTGCCATCAAACCTGTTCTTAATCATGACAAGCCCAATAAGTATGCTGATGAGGATACAATTTTACCTCATATTCAACGAGTTCCTCCAGGTAGACCAAGGCAAATAGCATCAGAAGTGCATGGGAGAAATCAAAGAATCCTGTCACATGTTCAAACTGTGGTGTTAAAGGTCATCATAACAAATCTAGTTGCACTGTCATTCATCACACATCAGCTTTAACTTTCATTCAGGGTAAACCCTGAACCCTCAAACCCTGGACCCCAGACCCTGTGAACCCTGCACCCTGAAACCTTTAACCCCAAAACCCTGAAACCCTTAACCCCTGAACCCTTAACAAACAGATTCATATTCTAACAGTCGACACATAGTTTAAGTTCTGAAAATGAAAAAAGAGTAGATAATACTTGTACTGTTAAAAAAATTGAACAAGAAAAGCTAAAATTTATAGGTCTCAAACTTAATAATGCTAGAACCTTAATCTCTTAATATAAATCTAAATTTTTTTCTCTTCAACTGAGTACATAATGCTTTATTCCTCAAAAAAATAAACAAGTACATAATATTTGTACTTCAAAAAACATAATGCTGAAAATTAATAGTGCTGAAACTTATTAGTAACCAGTATCCACTGGGTTCAGAGTACTTTGTCACTAAAAGCTGGGAAATGTTACCGAAGAAAGAGTACTAAGAAAACGTGTTCTTAGCCTGCACATTCACAACAATCACCATAAAACACTGCACATTCACAGATTAATAGAGAAACTAATACCATATATTCATAGATAATTTCGAACGACACATTCAATAGCATACTAAAAAAAAATATAAACTATAACTAGTAGCTAACCAATGTGTTCTAAGATAATTCTTTTCATGCTAATAAATACTGCTAATTAAAAAGAAGACCAAGTTTTTCAGTGTAGTTGATATATACTGTTAAATTTTAGGATAAAAATCTGTTTCATCACTTTGTTTCCAACTCTCCTCAGGAGGAGTTGCTGAAAGAATCATGTAAGCTAAAGACACCCTTTTCTGCTGCATCTTCTCTTTGAGTTGTTCGTCATCTCACAAACTCTTGTGGACTCTATCCCTGAACTCTTTCTTGGACAGTTTTTTCATGACGTGCATGACATAAAGTGCACAATCTGGATGTTTGTCTTGTTGTGGTGATGGGTATTCAATCATCTTCACTTTTTCCACTGCTGCATCCTGGTGCTTCTCCAAGTTATCATTAATTGCATCCAATCAGAATTCTGCCATCTTATTAGCATTTCTCAAACACTGTTCTAGTGAATGCTCTTAACATGTGTTGTAGTGGACAAATTCCCCTTTCATGCATTCATACACAAGGAGTGTCCAATGTACGTTGTCATGGCACATGGGAGTAAGAATCTTCTCGATTTCTTTCGGCATTCACATGATTGGTTTAACAATAACATTGTTGATTCCTCCTTTACCCACTTTCGCGTCATTAAGAAGGAACTGAAAAAGTAAATGTTAGTTTTTAGGGAAAAACACAATGAATGTTAATGGTATGTACTGAAAAAGTAACTAAAAAAAAAACAAACTAAACATACAATACTTACCCAAACAGATGGATCTATGTGCAATATTGATATGTATTTCTTCTCTCCATCAACCACTTGCTCATTCTGAAATGCTTTTTTGAGATTGTACTAAACGTAATTTATCAGGTCTGTCTCCAAACTCTTGTTGTGTATCAAGTCTTCAACTGTCTTAGCAAATATGCAGATAACAATTATTTTGGAGAATCATTGTATAATTTATCAGGTCTGTCTTATAAAATAAAATAATTTATCAGGTCTGTCTCCAAACTCTTTTGTGGATTAGTTTGTCTGAAAATCAGTTTGGTTTAATATGACATTCAACTTATAAACCAATATGTGTTTTACGTTTTAATTTTCAACAAGGACTTTAAGAGCCACAACATATGCTTTAACTTGTAGCTCGTCCCTTATCTTTTACAATCACGCTTCCTCTTCTTTTTCAACAAGCGACATACCACCTGTCTGTTCTACCGACACCTGAATTTTGTTTTTACAATATATCAACTATTTTTTGTTTTTTTATTTGTGTTTATATAGGAATATATGTACCAAATACTTTCACAACACTCATCGTATCTTCATAACTTTCGCCTTCTACATGATGAACTATAAGTGGCTTCTTATCATTCTTTCTTTTCTTCTTCCATTCTATTTCATTGAATGAAATATGTTCCCAAGCTTTCCTTTGTTCCTTCATTTTTTCGAAGCTTGTTATTTTTTTTATTCTTTTCAGTATGGCATATATGTATTGTATTGAATGCCAGTATGTACATACATTTTTTTTGAGATTTCTGTGGTGTAGTCTCCTGAGGTTCAGGTTGCTGAATCTCTTCATCTTTTGAATTTTGTTGTTCCTACATTTTTGTTTGAAGCTTATTAGATTTTATTTTTTTCGGAACATGCTTAAAACAATTTTCAGTATGGCATATATGTACCAAATGTCAAGCGGTACATACCTTTTCTTGAGGTTGTTGTGCTAAAGGCTCATCAATTTGATGATGCTTACTCTCTTCGTTTGGTTATTCCTACATGTGTTTGAATCTTGTTAGATTTCATCTTTTTTCGAAATATGCTCAAAATATTTTTCAGTATGGGATAAATGTACTTGATCTTAAAATGTATATACCTTTTCTTGAGGTTGTTGAATCTCTTCATTTTTTGGATTTGGTTGTTCCTATATTTTTGTTTGAAGCTTGTTAGATTTTTTTTTTCGGAACATGCTCAAAACAATTTTCTGTATGGCATATATTTACTGAATGTCAAGTTGTACATAACTTTTCTTGAGGTTGTTGTGCTGAAGGCTCATCAGTTTGATGTTGCTTAATCTTTTCATTTGGTTTTTCCTGCATTTGTTTGAATCCTGTTAGATTTTTTTTCTTTCAAAATATGATCAAAACATTTTTCAGTATGGCGTATATGTACTTGATATTAAAATGTACATACCTTTTCTTGAGGTTACTGTGCTGAAGTCTCATGTGGTTAAGGTTGCTGAATCTTTTTATCTTCTCCTTTTTTTTGTTCCTGCATTTGTTTCAATCTTGTTAGATTTTATTTTTTTCCCGAATATGATCAAAACATTTCTCAGTATGGTATATATGTACTGAATGTTAGATATACATACCTTGTCTTGAGGTTGCAATGCTGAAGCTCCATTAGGTTGGGGTTGCTGATTCTCTTCATCCTTGTTATTGGTTTGGTACAAACTCAGAGAAAATGTTGGTCGTAAATCTTGTGATGGAGGATCCAAATCACGAGCATAGTACTTTGAAAAGATTTGAGTAGGGTATAGTTTTTCCAAGCTTTCCAAACTACCAGTTGATGGTACATTAGATCAAGAGATCCTAGAGATAACTGAGAATCATCATGCAAATGAATTGTACTAATCGGAATATGTGACAGACCAGAATTTTTTTGCTTCCAACTGGTCGGTACGACCCACTTGGAAAACTCCAATTATCTGATACGCCACTCAAGAAACCAGATTTTCAAATTTATTCAAACCAATTTGTTTTTTCAAGCAAATATTCATTGATTTATCCCAAACTGTTTTATAAGCCAGCAAGCATTGCTTTTATACGGGTGAGAATGGCTAGTACCAATGTCAGGGTAGTCAGATACCAGTCAACATTACAGCTAACGGTCTTCCGGGTTGCCTACCCGTAGGTGAGAGCCAATTAAGGCCTGACAGCATATACCGTATCAGATAGATGAGGATGACTGGTGCCAATGTCAGGGTAGCCAGATATCAACCACCGTTATAGCTAACGGTCTTCCGGGTAGCCACCCATATGTGGGAGCCCCAGTGGGCCTGACAACTCACAGTACTAGGTCAAGCTCAACAAAACATCTTTTACAAATGATATGAACTACTCAAAAGAGTTAATAATCATTTCCAAATTACTGGTATGAACTGTCATCATCAACAACAACCATCCTCAGATAATACGAGTTGCCTCGAAAGATAATAATCATTGCATAAATCACGTGCCGAGACAAATGATATGAATTGCCTCGAACAATAATAATCATTTCTTGTCTTACGGGTTGTACAATTATCAAATGCTATGAATTACTTTGAAGAGGCAACAATCATCTCTATTTCACATTTTTATCAGATGATATAAACTGGAAAGTAACAATCATCTCTTCATTAGGTAGTATGAACATCCAGTACTGCAAATACCTCTTATAGACGATATATATATATATATATACTGCAAAGGTTGCAATCATCCCTGATTAGATGGTATGGACTGTAAAGCAGTAACCAACTCTTTTCCGATGATATGAACAACCTCATAAAGTTATACTGAACCACATAATGGCTGTCTACGTACCCTCTCCGTTGCTCGAAGGGATCAAACACGACCGTAGTTCGTCATTTTGGGTCTAAACAATATGAACCACCAACAACGGTAGTAACTATCTCTTACTAGATGATATGAACTACTTTGTTTAAATAACAATCATCTTTATCCCATGCAACGTTACATCACTAACAATATCATTCGAAAAAGGGACCATGATATCAATGTGCTACAAATCAGTCCTTTAGGAATTCAAAGTACATTAACAGAAGTAAAACCATCATGGAAAAATCAAACAAATATTACCATTTATTCTCACATAGCATCACCTTACGGTCCGTATCATTTACACCAGAACATATGAATTTAACATTAGAATCACAGCTTATCCATACATCTTATAATACCAGAGTACTAAAATGGAATCACTTTCACATGCTATCTCCATTACATCATGTGGCCAACTCAACCATCACGATTCTAAAATTTGAGTATTTAGGCTCAACAAATACAAGAAAAATTATTTAAACTCAAAAACTGAAAATCTTCAATTCAAATTGAAATTAAACTAAATCCGGGATCATGCTATGCTAGATGAGACAAATGTATATGAAACGGATTATCAAGACAAAATGGTGTTTATGAAACATACACATTCATTCTGTAAGTCCATATTCAAATTAGAGCATAAACTACAAATGCATATGAAGATTCAGCAAATCAAAGTCATAGACAAGAATTAAACCCCCCAATAGGAAATCACCAAGAACTGCAAATACATCACTAAAACCAACTTGTACCAAAAGTCCTGCTAAATGTCTTGTACCAAATATAAATTAGCTGAATATAGAAACCTACCATTTGCCTTCAAAAGGATTACTTTGTCGTAGAACTATCAAGACAAAACATATCGATTTGGTGGTAATGAAAGCACATGGGATCATGTTAGATACAAAATAATAGTGTTGTACTTGGAAGCAAACAAATGACGATAAGAAATTAAAGTGCCAGGCGTCTCAACAACAATGAATCATAGTTCATAGAGGCTAACTTTACAGTTCAATTCGGCGTTTCTGAATACCTATATTTACGAATTATTTAGAGACTTTGTTAAAATTAGAAAGAAAGCATATATCATTGCATTAGAAACTAAAGCCACATATGTCTCATATGAAAATCACCAACTAAAATAATGTAGTCAAGAGTTTGTTTAAAATTTCGGGACAAAATTATAACTGGATGCCTGTTTAAGAAATCCAGGCACTAACATGCTATGTTTATAATGCAGTAACTTTTTTTCCAGAAACGAATGGAGTATTATCTAAAAATTTAAATCGAATTCGATATCTAAATTTTTTATCCAAAAATATAACTAACCAGATACGAATTCGGATACACAAATATCCATATAAGAAATATTTTTTATACATTAGTATAAACATTTATCTACTTACAAAAGTGCATATTCGTATATTTCTATTGTATGTTCCTTTACTTTTCAAAAATTTAAATAATACTCAATAAAAAATATATGTGTACCCTAATATTTTAGCACCAAATATTGGCTAAGTGCAGTATTATATTTATTGTATATGTAGCCATAGGATTAAGAAAAAAAAAAGGAGACGGACAAAGCAAATGGACGCAGCTACACAACCTACAACGCTATCATTTTCTACATGTGCCACATCAGTAGCAAGTCTACCACGTCATCAGCGAACAACACAAGGAACTACCACGTTAGCAGTAGGGTACCACATGTCAATGCCACTTTATTACTGGTTGGCACGTGTCAGCATCATGTCAGCACTGGTTGACACATGTTAGTACCACATCATCACTAGTAACACATGTCAGTGCCACATCATCACCGATGTAATATGTCAGAGCCACGCCAGCACTGGTTGCACGTGTTAGTACTGCGTCATCACTGGCGCCATGTTATGCACCACGTTAGCACTGGTTGAAATGTGTTTGTACCATGTCATCACTGTTGCCACGTGTCCATGTCATGTCAGCATAAGGTAGTTCCTTGTCAGCATTGGTCGTGTCATGTCAACAACAAGTACACGAAATAAACACGGCCGGAAAAGAGGTCGTTCAGCCGTAGCTGCACAAAGAGGTCTGGTGACCGACCGACTTCGCCGACGGCCGTCGTCGACAGGTGATCCAAGCCAAATTAGGGCTGTATTTTTCCGCCCATCTTTCATATTTTTTAAGATGTTTGTACCCAACTTTTTTATACTTCAAGATGTTTCCATCCTTTTATTTGGGCTTGGCCATTTTCACCTCTGCTTGGTCTTGGCTATTTGCACCCTTTTCTTTGGCCTAATAGCACAACCCTAAAATAAAGTTCTGGAAGTTTCTGGAATACTTGTTGGCGAGGCACACATGGAAAAATTCTGGAACATTCCAGATGTCTTGTAGGATAATTCACCACAAGTCATGACTTATCTCGAAATTAGAGTTAATCCAAAAACAGAAAGATATAAATACAGGAACCTAAACCCTAAAATGTACGCAATATTTTCAACACAATCTCATGTGAAAAACTGTAGCTAACTTAAGCATCGGAGGTTCTTTTTCATGTATCCCCCCTACCCCAAAAAGGTTGCATAGATCACTAACATCAACACAATGAATATCTACGTGGCTGTTTGGGTAAAATATATTTATGCACAAACATCTTGGCGCCGACTAAGTGTAGGCGAGAAAAAAGATCTTGTTTTCCTCTAACTAGAAGTATGGGGTGAGAATTAGACAAACCGCCCGAAGAGTAGTTTCTGATGGCAATTTCCGTCAATACGGGAAATATGAAGTCAATAAACGAGCAAACCCATTAACGATTGATAAGGAAGAAGTGTTATATATCACCACCCGTGGTGAATGCAGGAGTCATACGTGATCATGTTTGTAATGGAACCCTAGTTCCAAAGACTATTGAAGAGACGGGAAACAACAAATGCTCGAGAATCTTGAAAAGGTCGATGAGTCCACGCCAGACAGGGAAAAACTACGTGTTCCACTGAATAATCAACTTATATTGTGCAGCTCTTCAAATAACATGAAAAACCTGTAAAATCGACGAGATGGACAAACAACAACTCCTAGATCAGATTCAGATCTATTGTGTGACCAATTGTCTGTGGTGGAGAAATAGAATGCTTGTCTGAGATCGGATTTTGAAAACCATTTTCGCTCAAGGACTTTTAATCCCCACAATCAAGGTCGATTAATAAACATTGAACGAAACCAACAGGCTCGATCGGTATCACAACGTATTAGAGGTCTGATTAACTCGCAAGGCGCTAACCAACGCAGGGATATGATCGACCCGGACAGGATTGAGGAAGTTCCACAGTCCAATCGTTACTAAAGTTCTTCCTAGACGAAGACGCACTCGAGTTCGGCTAGCAAGCGCTCGAGCATGGTCAGTGGAAACTCAACAAAGTACGCCCATGATCGTCACCAGATCAAAACGCCCAATAAATGAAGAAGAATCGATTTGAGATCGATATGATAGGGGTGAACCCTCACGTGATTAATACGTTTATTCGGAACATAATAATGTCAGGAGCGACACTCCAGAACCTAATAGAAGACGACCCAGATCTAGATTGGAGGTCCCTGAATATGATAGTGATAGACAAAAAGAAAACTCAGATGATGAAGATGTTAATGCAAATGTTGCTTGTCTCGGTAGAATGATTGAAAGAGTGCTAACCAAAAAGCATTCAAGAGATGATAGTCTGAACAAACTTCACCGAGCCACTGGAACACCTTTTAAAGATAATATCAGGGAGTTCCTCCCACCAAGAAATTTCAAGTACCCAAGCTGCTGAAGTTCGATGAGAAAGTAGACGATCTAGATCAACACATCTTGCACTATGAAACCGCAATGACCCATTGGGAATACAATGATAAACTAATGTCTAAGATGTTCCCACAATTGTTGACGAGCGGAACAATAATATGGTTCAACCATCTTTAGCGAGAGTCAATCGGGACTTACCAAAAGTTGATCGAAAAAATATGTTCGCATTATAAGTAAAATCATCGTAATCGAAAGGGATCTCATTCACTTTTCCTTCTGAAAGTTCCAAAGGGTGAAAGCATCAGGCAACTCACTAAACGCTTCAAGAGGGAGTGGAACGAGGTCAATGACGCAAACGATCAGTTGGTAATCGATGCCTACAAACAGGCATACCCGTATGATCGATTAGGTATATACAACTCTCTAGTTTGTAGATTATCCAAAAATTTGGAGGAAAACAAATGTACCATGGAAGTAATTAGATTCGAGAGATCAAAATATACAACACTCGCCTAAATCAAGAAATGACCGTTTGAGTATTTGCTTCGATCACAAAGGAGGAGAAGGTTTGGTCTCAGGGAGGGAAACGAAGAAAGTATATAGATCAATGAGATTAAGTGTTTGTAGCAAGATGTGTTTGAACAACTGCGTGAAGAAAGTTTTTCTGCGTTAGGGATGAGAGAAAACTTCTGTAAAATCAAAATCAGATTATTTTACGTAATTCTCAGATGATTTAATAAATAGGTTGAGTAACCTATTTATAGCATTGGTAGTCGAAAAAATTGATCTCGTAAGTGGTAGCAGTTATTGAAGAGTGAGAGAGTAGAGACTGTGGAGGATATGGTGAAATCAGATCCACAATCTCAAGAAGACTTGTAGTTAGCACGCCTACTACTCTATTTAATTATTCAACTAACAAAATATTTTTGTGAACAAATAATTAAATTTACAGATAGGTGGAGATTCAAATCCTAGAAAAACAATTATGTGAAGAAATAATTAGATTTAATAAAAAGTTACATAGGTTGATAAAGTTCGACCTACGTGAATAGATATGAATCAAAACGAGTTTAATACCATAATCCACGTCTAAGGTGATCCCATCTCGTGTCCCGACAAAATTCACGGATGACACGCATATGCTTGCATCCCTGATGTGATTTTATATAGTGGTAAAAAGAGGTTCGATTCTCGAACTTGTGAAGGTAATGATTTTAGAAAATAATGATTCTAATTAACTCTAGAAAATTTCAGGAGTAAGAAAAAGACTAAATAACCTAAAGATGATTTTTGAATAATTTTAAAAATACCAGGAATCAGGAATCAGGTAATTCTAACAACCTATGTGATTAATCAGATAATTCTTTTTAAATTAATTGAAGCCCAAATAATTGCCAAAATTGGTTTTGTTATGCTAACAAACAGAGGTAAATCACAAGCATGGACTATCAAAATTAATTAACTAAGCATAATCCATCAAGCAAAAGCACAACTGTTGAAAGAAAACCGTTTTTACTATTTAAAACTATGCAATTCTAATAACAAAAGAATTATAAATAATTATTAGAAAATAATTAAATCACATAAAATTGAGAAAAATACCTTATCCATCATCCCAGTAAATAAACTTAGCCCATGGTGAAGAAAACTTGCTCAAAAATTGATTTCATTGCTCAAAATATTGATTACAAGGTTGAATAACGCTGTAACAGCTGATTTGATACGCTTATATGCGTTACAGGAGAGGGTTCAGCTGTTACAGAAGAGTTTAAGCAACAAAGGGTTTGAAGCAATAGACAACAGAAAAATTCAAATCAGCAACACTTATAAATGTTACTGAGTCTTCTTCTCCGGCAGTGATGGATGAACAACAGCCGGCCGGTGCAGTAGCAGTGACCGGACGGTGACGGAATAGTTGCCGGAATTCTCTATTTTCTTCTCTAGGCTTTTGTAGTCGATTCTCTTGGCTTCTCTTGGTATTTATAGATAGTAGAAACCCTAGAGAGAGTTCTAAACCTAATAGAACTCTCTAGAATAGCCCATAAATCCCAATCCGAATCGAAACCCAATTCCGGCCATATACATGATTTTTCAACTGATTTTACGGGATTTCTCTGCTGTTTCTCGATGGTTCTGACTTGTATGGGATATCTTCTAGCGTGTGGAACAATCTGGAAGCAAAACAATCCAAAAATTTCTTGAACAATCGTACACAGTTGAAACTCCGGCGATTCCCGCTGAGTTGGATCGGCCGAGTCGACTCGCTGGCTCGCTGGGTTGACTCGCCTGGTTGACCCGCTGGGTTAACCCGATCCAGCTCAGCCCGATCCAAGGGTGCCCCAATCCAAAGTGTGGGTGCCTTGATCCATTTTCCCGGGTGCTTCGAACACTTTTTGAGCTAATTTTTCCACAAATCTTTATTCTTCTAATGTACCTACAAAAGCATAAAAACACGTATAGACACAAAATCGAATACTAACTCACTAGAAATTAAGGTGCAATTTAGACACTAAAATGTGTCTATCAAATACCCCCAAACTTACTATTTTGCTAGTCCTCGAGCAAACTACTCTAAAAATAAAGTAAAAATCCTAACTCACTTTCGCAGGAATCGCGACTACATTTAGCATATGAAGTAAGCCGTTAAACCCCTAGGTGTCCCTAGTGGACGAGTTTTGTCTCGTGAGGGTTTACAAGAGGTATACCCACAAAACCTGGATCTAGATCTTAGCAACACGTGAATGATTCAGGATAGACACTAAACAAGCTAGTTAGTTGGCTACTCAGATATTCGGCTATAAGGACCATTACCCTTTATGGATCCAATCACTGTACACGAGTGTTAACTCAAGCATACTAAAATTCATATATAAGATAACAGAGTTCTACTCAGACAATTGTCTAACCACCCATCACATGAAAAGACTTAGAAGATGAACGAGACTGTAGAAGATTGCAAATGTTGACCGAGGCGAATGATGTGTCCCATATCTGTCTGAAGGTCAGTACCAAGATGAAACCTAGTGTGTCGAGATACTCCCCATTTATTTTCAACGGTTACTACTAACTAAAATATTTACAAGTTCCCATGGATCCTGCGTTCCACGCTTGCTTAGGCGACGGAGACAGGGAGAACTTTAAGATACCAAATACTATTTTTTTCTCAATTTTTTTCTAACTTTTTTCGATTTTTTTTTTCTTTCTGACACCTAATACATGTGTGTTCCCATGGATCCTGCATTCCACGCTTGCTTAGGCGACGGAGACAGGGGGACCACACACATAATTCTAAAACACTACCGTATTATTCATGTGGGGCATGATCTCAACACACTAAACGTCATTCCAGTGCTAATTAACATGTCGATGCTAGGACCCACCAATACTCTCAGAGAAACACAAAATTGCAAATAATAAAACAGAACGTGATATGGTGGTGACAACTATCATGTTATTTCTAACACCTGAACTCTGTCTCCTTTATGAATAGACCATCTAGCTGGGCACACCAATACTTATAGCAAAATGGCTAAGTTTCCATCTACCTAGAGTGGTTAGTGTCACCCTGAATTGTTCACATGCTTCTAAATTCCAAATCTTATCAATCCTAAAAAGTTTCCCAATACCCCCAAACTTAAATTAAACAGTGTCCTCAATGTTTCTAAACACTGCACGAAAAGGAATTAGGGAAAGATATTACCGTGTCGCATGAGCATAAGTTACCTCCTTAAATCATATAACAATAAAAGGAACAACTGTGGATCATCAGAATCAAATAGTGTTATCCACAATAAAAGGAAACAACAGCAAGCTACAAAGATAAACAATCTGAACACACTTTGATCCCTATCTAGGTAAACCACATCGACCAGAGGATGGGTTTTTGGCAACTGAACTTTTTTCTGAACATGAGGATCATTGGATCTAGCTCGAAGATGATCTTGTACAATGGCAGACGTGCATATGTCAGGTCCCAAGATAGGGACCTTCATAAGAGTTGATGGTATAGCACATGGAGAATGATAGTCACCCCCAAACTTAGAGTTTTCAGTGTCTCTAGATAGACTAATAACAATTTCCCTCATTTCCGGATCGTCAGATTCTCGAAAATAGTCAATTGCTTCTTCTAAATTACAATCTGGTGGTGCAGAACATAACAAAGTGCTCACTTCATTAATAATACTATCATTATCGCCATCAATTCTATAGTTGGCTAGGCATTTCTCTAATGGATCGTCTAATAGGTCGAGCCTACGCTGCATCTCCCTAGACGGTTTGGATTCTTCTGCTGAATGTATCTGGTGCATACAAGCTGTTGGGCTAATTCCCTTAATATCTGCTATGGTTCCTCCTAAGGCTTTCTGATTGTCCTGAAGCACGGTTACTAGCCTATTCTCTTGGTCACTATCCAAATCTGGAGTTACAATCACAGGTAAGGTCTCTGATGGGCCTAACTCATCAAACTCTAATCCAAAGTGGGCTAGATATTTTGCTAACGGGTCTTCTATCCAAGTGTTTGGTAATGACTCCTGAACTGGGGTCTCTACCATGTTGATGGTTTCTAAGGTGGGGTCATCAAGCTCAGGTGGTTGATTACTAATGTTGAAGATATTCATCTCAATAGTCATGTTACCAAAAGACAAGTTCATAACACCGTTACGACAGTTAATGATCGCATTAGATGTTGCTAAGAACGGGCGACCTAGTATAACCGGTATATGATTCTCTGGATCAGGCACAGGTCTGGTATCAAGCACAACAAAGTCCACTGGATAAATAAATTTATCCACTTCAATCAAAACATCCTCTATGACACCACGAGGAATTTTCACAGACCTATCAGCTAACTGCAAAGTCATCTGAGTCGGTTTCAACTCGCCTAGTCCTAGCTGAAGGTACACATGGTACGGCAGTAAGTTCACACTGGCTCCTAAATCGAGTAAGGCTCTTTTTACCCGGTAGTTTCCTATTGTGCAAGCTATGGTTGGGGAACCTGGGTCTTTGTACTTAAGGGCCGTACTACTCTGTATAATTGAACTTACATGACTAGCTAGAAAAGCTTTCTTATGTACGCTAAGTTTTCGCTTTCGCGTACACATGTCCTTAAGAAACTTGGAATAAGCAGGAATCTGCCTAATTGCATCTAATAATGGAAGGTTGATCGTGACTTTCTTAAAAACTTCCATTATTTCATTAAAATTGGATTCCTTCCTAGTAGGTGCTAACAACCTTGGGTATGGGGCTCTAGGCATGAAATCGGTTCTCTGAGGGGTTGCCTCAGGCTTTTCAGAGGCTTTATCAGTCTCTTCAACTATTGGGTCAGGGTGAAATACAGTTTGTTCACTATCAGGCCTAGTTACCTTGTTATCCACTACCTTACCATTCCTAAGGGTACTAATTGCATTCACATGACTGGATGATTTCTCACCAGTCAACATTCCATTGGATCCTCTAGGATTTGGTTCGGGTTGACTAGGGAACCTACCAAGTTCTCGCTCTCTCAGAGCCACAGCAATGTCACTGACTTGGGTTTGTAAACTAGAGATAGCTTTTTCTAAGGTATGGAATCTCTGCTCATTCTTTTCGTCATTGCTGGGATGAGTTGGACCAGCCGAATTCTTATAACTGAAGCCTGGAGGACCTTTAGCATTACTAAACTGACCTTGATCCTGGCCTTTCGACCAGGAAAGGTTTGGGTGGTTTCTCCAGCCAGGGTTATAAGATTCCGAATATGGGTCGAACTTTCTCTGGTTATCAAATCTAGTGTTATTATAAAGAGAAAAAGCCTGCTCTTCGAATTGGTTGGGTTCTGAATTACTAGCTTGATTCAGTTCGACCAGTTCTAGCCTTCTAGATAAGGCTTCTATTTGGGCCTTTGGATCGAAAGATCCTTCTACCCTATTAACATTTCTTCTTCCTAGAAGAATTGTTCTTTTTGGCTCTCTACTGCTCTCCCACTGCTGGGTCTTCTCGGCGATGTCCCTCAGAAGTTTCATCGCCTCAGCAGGAGTCTTACTGTCGAACCCTCCGGTTGACAAAGACTCGACCAAGGTTATAGATGTATAGTCTAAACCGTCATAGAGGATTTGAACTAGCCTTAACTCCTCTATACCGTGGTCTGGGCATTGGGATAATAAGTCATTGAACCTTTCTACATACACATACAGAGACTCTCCCTCTAGCTGGGAAAACGTGCATATTTTCTGCCTAACATATGAAATTTTGTTCCTAGGAAAGAACTTCTGAATAAACGATGAAGTAAGTTGGGCATAGGTTTCAATTGACTGAGGGGCCAAGCTATACAGCCATGACTTGGCTTTATCTCATAAGGAAAAGGGAAACAATCTAAGTTTAATAGACTCGTCATTCAAGTCTCTAATTCTGATTGTGCTACATATTTCCTCGAATTCCCTAACATGAAAATAGTGATTTTCGTTTTCTTTTCCTAAGAATGATGGGAGCATCTGGATAATTCCTGGTTTCATTTCGTAGCTCGCTTCAGTAGCGGCTAACTTGATGCAAGATGGACGTGAGGTCCGGGTTGGTTTCAACAAATCCTTTAGAGATGTCATTGCTGACACAGTCTCGGGAGTGACTAGTTCACTCTCAGTTGGATTCTCAAGGTCAAGGTGAACTACAAGTCTTCCACTGATTAACCTACCTTGAGGGTCTCTATTCCAAGTTCGCTTTAAGGGCGTTCTTGGCATGCAAAAATTAAATCCTAACAATCAAACACAATCGTGCCCTGACTCAACCAAATCAAACCTAAATCTAGCAAACAACAAGCATGATGGTTCCACTTAGATTGTCTCTAGACCAGCCTCTATTCTTTCAGAAGGCAACTGGTTACAATTTTAGCGAATCTCTCTGAGCGATCCGAGTTAAATCAAGTTAAAGAAACAGGAGAAGCTCAATGGAGCTTTGATACCCCTGTCTCTTTGGCAACGCTTCCCTGGGTTACAGGGCGGCTCTAATCAACTTTAATCTAATCTTCCTGCTTTTTGAGTTAGGCTAATAAGGTAACCAATACAGTCCTTCCAACCGATTTTCCTATAAGCTCGTTACCTTATCGGTCTCTTTCTAGTCAAGATTTTAAGCTTAGGTTCGCGTAGGTTTCGTTTTCCTAAGGCGGGCAAGAAGGAGACGGTGATGAAATCTGAAACCTTATCTTGTATGGCCAGGCCTTGCCCTTTACTATGCAGAAATTAAGTTCCGTATTCAGTCCTCAACATATATGCATACAAAGGCGTCCAGAAAACCCACTGACAGGAGATTCGTGGGTTGGTCGAAATTTACCTCCCGTTCTAGACGGGCGACGAACCGTTGAAGTCGACTCGGGCCACTAATATCCTTTTTAATAGTGTGCGAACCCGAGGGGCCGAGACAATATCGTAATTGTCGTCCGTCCCTGCACACAATTTGATATTTAAAATTACCCTTCCGTAGGGTTTAAAAATAATAAAAAGTCCAAAGTCCAAAAATAGTGTCCAAAAGTGTCCGAAAATAAAAGAAAAATTACAAAAATAATTAAAACCCTAATATAATTTTCTAAATTAATTAAAACTAATTAAAATAACCTAAAAATCTAATTAAGAAAAATAAAATAAAATCTTCGATCTTTTTTTCGTTCTTTAAGCTTTTCCCTTTTTTAATTCCAAGTTTTTAGCTTTAATTCCAAAACTTGGGCGTAATCTCTTTTCGATCCAAAATCGAACCTGTAGTAAAAAGGAAAAATACCAAAAGAAACGTAAAATAGAACAAAGTAAAATAATAAAACTAAAAATAAAAACCTAAAAATAAATCTAAAACCCTAAACCTAAAACCAAGTCCCCGTCGGCGGCGCCAAAAATTGATGTGATTTTATATAGTGGTAAAAAGAGGTTCGATTCTCGAACTTGTGAAGGTAATGATTTTAGAAAATAATGATTCTAATTAACTCTAGAAAATTTCAGGAGTAAGAAAAAGACTAAATAACCTAAAGATGATTTTTGAATAATTTTAAAAATACCAGGAATCAGGAATCAGGTAATTCTAACAACCTATGTGATTAATCAGATAATTCTTTTTAAATTAATTGAAGCCCAAATAATTGCCAAAATTGGTTTTGTTATGCTAACAAACAGAGGTAAATCACAAGCATGGACTATCAAAATTAATTAACTAAGCATAATCCATCAAGCAAAAGCACAACTGTTGAAAGAAAACCGTTTTTACTATTTAAAACTATGCAATTCTAATAACAAAAGAATTATAAATAATTATTAGAAAATAATTAAATCACATAAAATTGAGAAAAATACCTTATCCATCATCCCAGTAAATAAACTTAGCCCATGGTGAAGAAAACTTGCTCAAAAATTGATTTCATTGCTCAAAATATTGATTACAAGGTTGAATAACGCTGTAACAGCTGATTTGATACGCTTATATGCGTTACAGGAGAGGGTTCAGCTGTTACAGAAGAGTTTAAGCAACAAAGGGTTTGAAGCAATAGACAACAGAAAAATTCAAATCAGCAACACTTATAAATGTTACTGAGTCTTCTTCTCCGGCAGTGATGGATGAACAACAGCCGGCCGGTGCAGTAGCAGTGACCGGACGGTGACGGAATAGTTGCCGGAATTCTCTATTTTCTTCTCTAGGCTTTTGTAGTCGATTCTCTTGGCTTCTCTTGGTATTTATAGATAGTAGAAACCCTAGAGAGAGTTCTAAACCTAATAGAACTCTCTAGAATAGCCCACAAATCCCAATCCGAATCGAAACCCAATTCCGGCCATATACATGATTTTTCAACTGATTTTACGGGATTTCTCTGCTGTTTCTCGATGGTTCTGACTTGTATGGGATATCTTCTAGCGTGTGGAACAATCTGGAAGCAAAACAATCCAAAAATTTCTTGAACAATCGTACACAGTTGAAACTCCGGCGATTCCCGCTGAGTTGGATCGGCCGAGTCGACTCGCTGGCTCGCTGGGTTGACTCGCCTGGTTGACCCGCTGGGTTGACCCGATCCAGCTCAGCCCGATCCAAGGGTGCCCCAATCCAAAGTGTGGGTGCCTTGATCCATTTTCCCGGGTGCTTCGAACACTTTTTGAGCTAATTTTTCCACAAATCTTTATTCTTCTAATGTACCTAGAAAAGCATAAAAACACGTAATAGACACAAAATCGAATACTAACTCACTAGAAATTAAGGTGCAATTTAGACACTAAAATGTGTCTATCAATCCCACATCCTGCACAATTCAGACGCGGAGACGGCTCCTAAAATACCGTGTCAGTGCTTCACAATGTTAGACAAAGATTTATCATTCACTACTAGTATTTAACCCGTGCTACGCACCGGGAACGATGGAAATTGGTCCCCATTTGGTGAGGCGGGGCTTCGCCCGCACCCGTCCTGGAAGGTGTCCCAATTAACAAATGCAATGAATAATGAAAACACCAATTACTACTGTTTAAAGTGTTGGAGGTTAATAAATCCCCTTAAAGAAAATACTTTTGAAAAATTAAAGTAACATTTGGAATCAGTAAGTAGTTCATGACATTACCAACATCGGTACTCTAAAGATAACTGTTAAAGCTAGATTTGAAGTCTGCTACTCAAAGTAACACTACAATTACCCTTAGTCTTGTTAGAATTTAGAATGCCTATGCAACATTCCTTGGTTAATCAATTTTTACAACTTTTAAAATAGTAAAAAAACAAAGTCATACAATAATATTCTACCTCAAAACCCCAGTAATAGCTTCCAAGTCGGAAAAATCATGTTTGTATTTCACCTGATATACACTCGCTACCTGCCTTAGGTACCATACCATATACTTGCGTTAAGAATCTAGTGACCAACTCAACTAGTTCTTCAGGCTCCAACTCCCTATAGTTAAGTGAAAACCCACACTCGCTATATACTCGTACCAATATTATATGATATTAGAGACACTAAAAAAATATGATATTAACATAAAATAGATTGTCAACTCTAAATAGTACAAAGCATATGAAGTGCTTCTCGTCAAAGATGATGTAATCAAAGAAATACACTGATATATCTTTCTTCATACTTGTGTTAAGAATCAGGCGACCAGCTCAACTGCTCTTCCAGGCTTCAACTCCCTATAGTTAAATAAAAAATCATACTCATTATATAGTTGTATCAATATTTGATATTAAAGATACTAAAAAAATGATATTAATATAAAATAGATTGCGTACTTTAAATTCACATCGAAGATGATGTAATCAAGGAAATGCATCGATATATCTTTCTTCAGAAATCATATACTTGCATTAAGAATCAAGCGGCCAACTCAACTACTTTTCAGGCTCTAGCTCTCTGTAGTTAAATGAAACTCTTTATAGTTGTATCAATATTTGATATTAGAGATACTAAAAAAACACACACTATTATTATAAAATAGATTGTATCTCTAAATGGTACAAATCATATGAAGTGTTTCATGTCAAAGAAGATGTAATCAAGGAAATGCACTGTATATCTTTCTTCATAATTCAAACATGTCCAGTGTGTGGCCTTGTTTGAGTTCCTCGCTGCAAGAAAAACTCTACACTAATGTGAATAATGTAGTGAAATAGACAAAAACAAAACAAAACAACAAACGCAAAACCCCATCAAAATAAATTTTAAGAAAAAAAAACTGACTTTAATTCCCATCTGGGTCGTATTGAAACCTTCGAACTACCTACTAAATAAGTAAAAACCAGAGAAACTTTTTGAATTTCAACATACTCTTAATAAGACTAATACGCAACGGTGCTTCACAATATGATGTCATGCATTATCGATTGAACTACATATATTTCAAGTACATATATTATAGGGGAAATTGACTGGAAGAGGTAAATCTGATTTCAATTATTTAGCTAGATAGTTAAATTTAATGTGTTAACTAATTTTATGGGTAACCATGAATTTTCAAAATATTTCCATATACTATAGGATATTATTACCAAGTTTGTTGAGCTCCTCTACCAATTTTCTCTTAAACCCTCTAAAGAATCCCTATTTGAAGAACCACCTAATAACTTCATTAGCCAACTTCTTCCACTTGTTAACATGTCACCCTTTAATTTTCAAGAATTATACAAACATGTTAGGTATAAGGTTTGGTTCAATTCCTTCATAGCTTGTTATTAATATCTCATAAATAGGTAATTGTCAAAAATAAAAAACTGAATTTGTAGTATCAATTGGCTAGCTTAATTTACACAGGAAGAGAGAACTCGAACTGTGTACATGTAAACATAAATGCATGGTGTCATTTAGTTGATGGTCATCGTCTAAGGATTAGTTTGGTGTTGTTGTTCTTTTTATAAAAACGATTTTTTGTTGTGCGTTGTTGTGTAAAAATAGCAGTTGAACGTTTGGTAAAGTATAAATTAAAAGTTTAAGCTGATTAAAATAGTGTAAAGCATATGAAGTGCTTCCCGTCAAAGAACATGTAATTAAGAAAATGTAATGATATTTATTTCTTCTGAAATCAAATATGTTTTCTCACTCTGAAACCCTACACTAATGTAGTAATGCAGTGAAATAGACAAAAAAAAAAAACATGCAAAACCTTATCAAAATAAATAGAAAAAAAAGAGACCCAGATTGTTATCTGGTTCGAAGTGACAAACCTTTGAATTAACATTCATAATTTGAGAATTCGAACCCTAATTTTTGTTTAGTTTGAACTGAGAAATTACGACCTACTAAATAAGAAAAAAAAGTGAAATCAGTAAAAAACATTGGAACTTTTTGAATCATTTTTTTTTATTAGTCTCATCATTTTTATAAAATCTTGATTAGTCTTATTATTTTGAACAATCCCCTATGCAACCCCTTATTCAGCACGTTGTACTATCTCCTCATTTGTACTTTTATTCTTTAGTATAAAACCCAAGATATGCATCGGGTATAGGGCTGCACAAACCCGACCCAACCCGCCAACCCGACCCGCATCCGCCCAAATTAACCCGGCCCGCCGATGAACGGGTTAGGTGCGGGTGATTTTTTTCAAACCCGAGTACTGGAGGGTCGATTGCGGGTGATATCTCCTCTCACCCGACCCGACCCGCCCACCCGCCGAAACTATAATGATTTTCTGGCCGTTGATTTTATTTCAAGTTTCAATCCTAATCGCCCATTTCTAGGTTTGTTTAAGTTTCATGATTCGATTTCCGTCTTCATCTGTTTGAATGTTTCATCTCTTTTGTGAAAGGATCAAAGGAAGCCCCAGTCTGTTCTTCATCAACCGATCACCTGGTTCACCTCCACCACCACTATCCCAGCAACCCCATCAGTAGTAATACCACCTTCTTCTTCAACGATTATCGATTTGAAGCATCATCACTCATCAGGTATGTGCTTGACCTCTATGGCTCTTTAAGATTCAAAAGTTTGATCAATATGTCTGTGTAAGATGACAAGTATTGTAACTAATCTCTCTCCCTCTCTTTGTATCTCTTTAGGTTTGTCTATTTTCAGCACTATTTTTATCTCTTAAGTGCTATTTTTTATCAACCATGAGGATGTCATCAGAATTGCTAACTCTATCTTGTAGTTTGGTTTGCAGTTGGCATCGTTCTCTCGGCAACATCAAGTCCATAGAAACGTATCATCATCAACCAGCGAAGTATCAAAAATCGGAAGAAAGTTGAAAATAGAGCAAGCAAGCAACTCGTGCATGAAAGTGAACAAGAAGCAAGATTGTAGCCAAATCAAAACAGCATTGGCGTAAAGAAGACAAAGAAGAAAAAAAAAATCAGCAACATGAAAACTGCTACAGGCGTGAAAGATTGCTGGCGTAAATGCAAACAGAAAAACAGAAAAAAAAAATAGAAAACAGGAAAAAAAGGGCTGCTGGCGTAAATAACATAGAAAAGAAAAGAAAAAAAAAATATGAGAGGCCAGCAGCAATGAAAAAAAAAATATGGAAGGTCAGCAACAACATGAATAAGAGCTAAAAGCAACCGAGAAAATAAAATAGGCAGCAGCAAAGAAAGAGATGCAGCTGAAAACTTAGCACATTTGGTGTTGTATACGTAAGAAAAAGAGCTACAAATGATCAAGTCATACGAAGAGCAAGAGTTTATGAGCTACAGTCAAGACCGGAGACGTTTCTATGGGATGTTGGGAGAATGGTGCTGATTGTCGACCGGATGAGAAGGTAAGTAACAATTCCCATCTTCGCATAGTGGTTGATTTCCTTTCGTAGAGATCATTAGAAAAATAAAAAGGGGTTCTCTCTTGTCCCAACTTCTATGGGATAACATCTTAATATGATTCGGAAGGTTACCTTTCTTTCCTACCAGTCAATATGTGTAGGCCTTCTATCTTTATTCTTGCCTACACATATGTGAGAACCATAAAGTGTGTCTTCTGAGTGTCAATTTCATAAAACCCTATTGGTGAGGCAGAATTATTCGGTCACTCTCGAACCGGGGACTCTGTTATTTGGTGGTTTTCTCCAAACTCAAGGATTAAGCATGAGAATAATGTTCTTTATATTTCTGACTTCTTATTGTTGGTATGTAGAAACTTTATGTCTTCGTAGCTTATCGTATGCAGGTGCTTTGGAATTTTTAGAAGTTGAAGTAGGTTTTGTGGGTATATCTCTTGTAAACCCTCACGAGACTATAACTCGTCCACTAGGGACACCTAGGGATTTAAAAGCTTGTTGCACATGCTAAGTGTAACCGTTTACTCGACAAAACGGAGTTGTATTTGTTTTTTTTTATTAGTTTAGATTGATAGTTTGCTCGAGGACTAGCAAAAGGCAAGTGTGGGGGAATTTGATAGGTGCATAAATCATACATTTAAAGTAGTTTTTCCTGATCCTTATTTGCTATATTTAAGTGAATTATTATGTATTTCGATTACTTTCGAAGTTTAGTTGTCTTTTCAGGTTACAGTTCAGAAACCCGCAGAATGGAGCTGTATGAGAAGAATTACCGAGGAGCCAGTAAAACTCTGCTGCATTTAGGCCTTTCACCATTCACAGTGTAGGAAATTGAATTACAAATCCAACGGCGAAAGAACGAGGTCATTCTGATCTCGTATGAGGAAGATATGGGCAAAGCCACATGGTGGCAAACTAGCTTGTGCTGTTAGCGCCCAGGCGCTAAGTTGGCTGAACCGTATGTGCTAATGTGCTAAGTGACGAGTTGGAGGTGCTAGAGTGGTTTGATGGGCTAGTGGATAGCCTTGGTGGAGTAGTATCTAGCTTGGGAAAGTCATATGGGATTAGGAAAGAATTTGGAGTTGATATATCTTGTTGGAGTGGAATAAAGAAACTAAGCACATTTCCTAGTTCTACTAGGATTGTGAAAGTGGCTAACTCAAGTTCTATAGAAAGAAATCAGGCCTTTCTCGTGGCAAGCCTTTTGGAGAGGTAGCTATAGCACATATTGGAGGCCCAAGGGATATTTGGGGGTCAGGTTCACTATACAAAGTTTGCACACAAGTTGGCTACACAAGTTGGCAGCCGAGAAACAAGTGGACAGACGCAACTATTTTCGGATTTGGGCTGAATTCACAAAACTAAAGCTCAAGCAACTATTTTCGGTTTGGAGGACATATAAATACCAAAGTATCCAGGAGTTTTGGGGAGGAGATACACGGTGAAAAGAGGAGAAGAAAACAGGAGCAAAAGCAAGAAGAAAAAGGGGACAGCGCAGGCGCAAGTTGAGGCTGGCCACTTTTTCGTACAGGCGATTCTGCAGAAACGATTCTTCGCCATCTTTCCGGGTTTGATTGTATCTTTTAATTATTTTCAATGGGCTTTAAGAAACCCATAATGAGCTAAACCTTTCATATTGGTTAGGGATGTAATCTGAAGTTTGAAGACATGTTTATTAATTGAATGGCGCATATCTTATAATTTCATGCTATTACTAATATTGTTCATGTTCTACTGTTTATAATATATGATTGATTGTGTGTTTGTTTAAGTTGCAAATTGAATGAGCATGCATTGATATCTACAACTAAACTAGAGTTTTCGATCCGGAATTGTCGAAGGACTCTAGTTACAAGTAGTATAGCATATTTGTTAACAATACTTAAAATTGCCATGCAAGTATGTGTAGAAGCTTGACCTAGATTAAATCCGAGTTGCGCGATGCATCGGGTTATTTAGAATAACCTCAACTCACAAAGACCATTGCTTTCATTGGGTTAAACTTGGTGTTTACATCGAGTTATCCGGTGTTAAGAATTCGGAGAGTGGCGCGATACCCTCTCCGATGATATTAGGAGTTTTACCGAAGTAGCCCTGCGATAGGATGCTTTAGGGTTATTAGTATTATTAATGCATGAATGTTGAATATGCTTTGATTGATAACATGTTGGATAACGGAAGACGAAATCTCTAACCAATGCTTTTTCTCTTTATTTCACATCCTTATTTACTTGTGTATTGCCTTAGTTTAATTAGTTTAAAACAACAAAACCCCCCTTTTACTTGCATACGTGACTGAAAATTAGTGATAGTCTCGGCCTCCTTGTGGGAACGAACTTGTTCTTATCCCTATACTTCATTCTATTTTAGAGAGTAAGAACTCGATTATTTTGGTTGATTACGACACGACCAGTGAGGCTTTGAGTTTGTTGGGTATTGAATTACGGTGATAGGAAGTGAGGGAAAGTCTGACAGAAACAGACCAAAAGAGATAAAGACTAGAAAGTAGGCACGCGTGGAGAGAGAAGTGAAAGATGGTAGGGTCCGTGCATTGAAGTTGAAGAGAAAGTTATTAGAATAGAGTGTGTGTGCATTGTTTGTGTGAGATATGTGTGTGAGAAGTGTGTTGTACACACAAGTGTGTTGCCTATATAAACGAATGTGTCCTGTAACTGTAACTAATCTTTTTCATTCAATCAATTCATTGATCAAATTGTCTGCAAGCTCCAATGTAAAATTCTTGTGATTCTATCATGGTATCAGAGCTCAGTCTCAGATTTATCTGAGGGAACCGATCCTTCTTCATCACAATAATTCTACATTTCTTCATCAAGTCTTCATCTCATTGGCAGAATTGAGTTCTTTAAGAAAAATGAAGTTCTTGAAGAAATTACTTGTTTTGAAGTTAGATTTGATCCTGTTCTCTGCTGAAACGTCTTCAAACAGGATCAAGCATGATTCTTAGGTATGAAATTTAATTTTCTCACTTGTGCTCTTGGATTCCTGGATTTCTTCACATTTTTGGTATGAATCTTGATTCTTGAATCTCAAATTTTTAAATTGGATCTCTGATGGTAATCTCAATCTCATCCTGTTGATTACTTCATACTTAATCTCATGTGTTCAATTTATATGCCACTACTTCAGCAACATCCAATTTCATCTTCAATCACAGATTTTAATCTCAGATTTGTCTTGGTCTGCATCTGTCAAGAAGTCAGATGTTTTTGTTATTGATTTTGCGCCACCTGCTTTACCAACAAAGAGACATGTCTTGTTTGTTGTCTTTTTATACATCTTTGAGTTGTGGATTGTGTACATCAGCAGAATCAGGTATATCAGGACGATCAGCAAGACTAGGCAACTGTGGTTTCTTTGGTCTTTCTCTTATCACTTCATGGATTCTTGGAGAAGTTGGTGCTTCTGTCTTAGAATACCTCCCATGGATAAATATCACAAAGAGAAAATATAACCAACAGTTTGTTAATGCTTCTATGAATTCTTATATCTAGTTCTATGGATGTAAATGGGTGAAACTCAGAATTCTTATATCTGCTTCTATGGGTGCTAATGGGTGAAATTCAGAAGCCTTGTCATTGGTACTCTTCTTTCCCCTTTCCTTGGGAGGAAGAATAGGTTATGTAGCTGAAGTTCTAGATGGTGCTGGGGAAGGTGTTTTGGGTTTTTCCCTGGCAACAACAGTTTCTACTGAAGGTTGTTTCTTCTTTCCTGCAGGAGCTGATGGCTTTGGCGTCTCTTTAACGGTATTCATCTCCTCAGATGGAGCAACATGTGTCACATCTGCAACACTTTATCTCTTATTTCTTCCCTTGCTTGTTGCATCTCTTGTAGGAGTTTCACGAGTTGATGATTATTGGCATCATTGGCAAGACGTGTTTGCTGGAGATCTACTAGGAATGACAGTAGCTTACATTTTTTGTTTCCATTTATAAGGTGAGGGACGATATCTCATGTTGTTCCCCTTCTTATTTACAAGTAAGCTTCTTCTTCTTCTTTACAAGTAAGCTTCTTCTTCTTCTTTTTGCTGAATTTAGTGGTTGATTCTGCTGGATATGCAACATGTGTACTAGCTTTGGGTGTCGATCAGTTTGATGGGCGTAACCCGAATGAAATCAAATCCAAGAATTCATTTTTCATTTGGTGGCAAATTCGAATATCTGTTGGAGGCACTTGTTCTAACACAATATTGAAATACATTCAAGAGAATTTGGGTTGGGGTCTCGGATTTGGCATTCTGTGCATTTAATCTATAGTGGCACTAATTGTTTTCTTATCTGGAATCAAAACACAAGCAAACAATTGGAGGATAACTTCATTGTCAAACACAATCAAAGATGAGGCATTGGAAGTTTTTGTCAGCAACTTTAATTGTATTACAAATGGGAAGGTACGGATTCTGTGAATACTGTGACAGTAGCTTGCACCAAGGAGTAGAAGCATCAAAATTTCAGTTCTGTTGTTTCTGCAACATACTCCATAAACAGAAAGAACTTCTTTTGCTATCAACTATAGTTGGCTTAGACCCATCAATGAATGGTGGTGTTGCCACTGAAACTGCAGCAACTACTTCTTTGTTTGCATCAATAAATTATTTACAACTCGTGCTGATCTGCATCGAACAATGCTGCTACACAATTTGCTATTGTTTCTAGAGTGTGTGAATTGTGTTGTGTGCAATCTCTAGTTGTTCTTTTCAAGACTACTTGAGCTTGAGTGAGGGTATTAGAATAGAGTGTGTGAATAGAGTGTGTGCATTGTGTTGTGTGAGATATGTGTGTGAGAAGTGTGTTGTACACACAAGTGTGTTGCCTATATAAACGAATGTGTCCTGTAACTGTAACTAATATTTTTCATTCAATCAATTCATTGATCAAATTGTCTGCAAGCTCCAATGTAGAATTCTTGTGATTCTATCAAGAATGATGTTTCTGTTGAGTATAAAAAGAAAAGAAAAGAAAATAGGTTGAAGAAAGAAGGAGAGGGGAGTCGTAAAGGAGAGAAGAGAAAAAGAATATCTAGGGAGAAAGTGAGAGAGAGAAGAGGGGGGTTCTTACAGCTAGGTCTGAGGGGACAGTCGTAGGTTGGAGACTGATTGATTGAGGGGAGAGTAGGTGAGACTGATTGGAAAAGAGGGAGAAAGGACCGAGGTGGAAAGAGATTAGCAAGGAGTTTTTTTTCTGGGTTCTGTTCGAAAAAAAAGGGGGGCGAGAGTGACTAATTGAGAGACAGTGGAGAGATGTGGAGAGATTGATTGACAGGGGAGAGAAGGCTAGAGAGAGAGGCGGACGTCTAGGGTAGATGAGGAGATTAATAGGAAAAGAAAGGGGGAGATACCGGGGACTTTTGGTGGTTGTGGGAAGTGGGGGACAAAGTCTGTGAGGGAGAGTGCGGCTGGTCTGGGGTAAGTTGGTGGAGATCGAGGTGTAGACTGGAGAGATTAAGGGAGTTTTTTTTTTTCTGGTCTGGGGAGTTTTGACGGACGGCTGGTGGAGGTCTACAGATGTTGTCTGGCGGCTGTGAAGTGAAAGAAAAGACAGAAGAAAAATATAAAAAGCAGGAAGTTGAAGGGTTTAATTCTCCCTCTATACTCTTCTACTTTATTTATGAGTTTTAAGAAATTTCTTGCCATGCTTTGGTAATCTTGTAGCTAGGGTTTTAGGTGAAAACTAATTTGATTATACAACACTCAATAATGATTTAAATGTTTAATAATTTTCTTCAATATTTGCTTGATAATTTGTTACATAAATAATGGAATTGATCATGTATGTTTTTCGTTTGATACGTCGTGTTTGGGTTAGATTCTTTGACAGAGTATGCTTATAAATTGATATGTGTTTTTTTTAAACTATAAATTGATTAGATAGCTCTATTGATTATTTATGCTTTTAAATTGATATGTCATGCTTAGTAATATTTGATGGATATACTTTTTGATTGATAAGCCATTCTTTAGAAATATCCACTTGGAAGCGAAGGAAATTACAGTGGTGAAACGATTATTTTGCAGATTAGATGTGAGTTCTATATATCAAGTTGGTGAAAACCGAAAACCCTAGTGCCCTCTCTACTTGATCACATTGTATATTTTAGCTAGTTTATTTCATTTTTTTCTCGTTCATTAGAATTTCTAAAAAATTCAAAAGATATTATTTCTAATTAGTTTAATTAAAATATTGATTGCAGTATTTATCCGCTCCATGTGGGTTCGACCTGTATTTACCGTTGTCTACTAGTTAGACACCGTGTGATTACGGTCTTTATAAATAGGGTATTCAGAATCCTATCACAAAGTAAACTAGCGGTTTTGTTTTTATTTTTGTAGTTGATCAAATATCAAGTTTGTAGTGTCGTATTCCTATTCTCTTGTATTCTATTTCTCCTATTTTTTAGGTTTGTGGTATTGTGTTCTAACTAAAATGCGTGGTTTCATATAATGTGCAATGAAGGTCATGAAATCCTCATTGGTAGCTTTGCTTTTTTATCATTAGCTGCGTAATTCTATTTTGTCATCTTTACTTTTGCCTCATTGGTCACATATAATGTGTAATTCTGTTTTATCTTCTTAACTTATGGCCTCTAATCATTTTTAGCACCCTTTGAGTTGTATGGCACTGCTTCAGCTTGCTATTTTGTCTTAAGTCTAAAAATGTCTAATAATCCTTATGTAGTTGAATTTTTTTTTAATCATGTATGGACTGATTAGTCAATTTCCTTGATTTTCTTTGGAACTATATATTTTGGATCGCTATGGGTAGATAGAAATTCCTTACATTAACGGAATATGGCGAGCTTAATTTCATTGGCGTGGCCCTTTGCTGAAGTTGCTTTTGGTGCTCAAACACCATTCATAAAATATGGCGAGCTTAATTTCATTGGTGTTGCCCTTTGCTGAAGTTGCTTTTGGTGTTCAAACACCATTCATAAGGTAGTACTTATTGTATTGATTGCTTCTTTCTTTTTTGTTATTCTCATGCCATTGTTGTTTCTTCAAAAATCTACTGCAACTTATATGCTAAACTCTGTTACTAAGAAATTACACTCATATATCTTTTTCCTTTTTTGAAATTAAGATATATATTATAGAGACTAACTTATGGTGTTAGAAGCCTCTAATACAAAAGAAGTATAGTCATCTAATTAGAGGTGAATTACCGTTTCTAATACAAAAGAAGTACACTCATCTCTACTTAACCGTGTTGCAGGTTATTTGAAATTGAGGAAAAAGCCGAAGTCATATTGGATGAATGAGGTCTAATGCCAGAAAAATAACATTTTCTTTCAAGTGGCTCTTTTAAGGTAAACTAAGTAAACGAGTACAATATGCTATGGTTAGTGCTACAATGATTAAAACTGGGTGCGATTTTAGAAGATGGCCAATATAGTGTTTGCTTATTGAGTTAGTGATTGTGAATTTGCTTATTGAGTTAGTGGGGTGGGCTTACTATCTGAACACAAATATGCGCTCTGTAATTTCTCATTATGTAATAGTTTTTATCTTTGATGAGTATTTATTTTTAGGGCGCAGGTACATTTGTGGAAATGACCCAGATAGGCTTCTTCTTTTTTATAATTGAGGAGTATTGAATGTTACTAGGACATGGTACATTTTATCAATTGTTTTTTCCCCATGAATGCATTAGTGATTTAGCAATTACTTTCAGCCACAATTTTGAAAATTGTGTGCTTGGGGTACGCATAGTAAATGATAGGTTGTAAGCCCTATATATTAAGGAAGCATGTAGGGTAGAGGTAATGCAGACAAATGAAGAGAGTATTTATGCTGATCAGTGTATTTCAAGATGTATATGATGCAAGGACTTTAGGAACTGGGAATTCTTGAAATAGATTATGCCCTCCTCTAAATTTGGTTTTACAACTATTATATAAATCTACTTGATGAAATTCTTGAAATAAATCTACTTGATGGAAATCTACTTTAGGAACTGGGAATTCTTGAAATTAATTTACTTTTTATATTTCGTTGAACTTCAGTTTACCACGCAACTTGAGGTTGATAAGTTGATAAGTTGATATGTACCGTTTTTGTGTTTGATAGTCCAAATACCATCGATGTATTTTGGATCTTGTAGATCGAAAAGTGTGGTATATCCTCGGCTCCCTGCAACTGTTGTTGCGTAGTGATGTTGCATTAGGTTGAAACCCATGTTGATGAAAACCGATGATATGATATTACACTGTATAATTTTTCTTCTTTTCCTTTTCGCAAGTAATTTTACTTTAACTTCCACCTAGTACTATATAATATTATACCCATTATCGAAATGAATTTCCAGTTGGATTGTTAATCCAATTTGTATCTATCTTATCTATCTATAGAATGGTGCTCGACTGGGGATAGACCACTGGTAACTTACATATCAAATTTTTCCCTTTACCGACTGAGGGAGAACAGGTTGTAACCTGAAATTTTGATTTGTACAGGTAGTTGAGGGAGAAAAGGCTGTCTTGGTAGATCAAGGGAAGCCGATTTGGATAAACGGTCAATAATTTATAAGAATCGTCCTCTCTTTCGAACAGTTCTTATAAGCTACCAACTATTCTCTTGGAAGATCAAGGGAAGTTATTGAGAGGAGGAGAATGCTCCTGGTGTTGGAATACCAGAGTTGTTGTTTTTAATTGGCTGTGTAATTTCATTGATTGAATGAGCTGATAACAACATATATTCTTATTGCTTAATTCTGCATTGTCTAGGAAATCTCTTCAAATTACGATTTCAGGATATCGGGTAAATGAACCACGAAGATATGAAAGTCAAAGTCAGATGTGAATTCTGTAGAGAGGCGAGTTGTTCTCAATATTGATCGAAGTATTCTGGATTTGGACTCGAAGCATCCAAGGTTTTTGTGTTTGACAAGATTGATAATTCTGTTTCGCACAGAAACCAGACTATTATTGTTCATTTCAATATTGATCGTTTCATGAATTTGACTAAGATCAATGGTACTAACTCTTAGAGATTATTAGCAATTATAATTATAATGTGCTTTTTCTGTACACAAATTACATGGCTTTACTAAGTTCATTTACACTATTCACAGACCAAGCCTGATAAAAATAATAGTCAAGGTGAAACCATAAAGGTGAGGGATGTACTTGAGGTAGCCTCAAGTACCCTGACCTCCCATACAATATACAAGTACATGGAATTTTTTCCCCTAGACCCAGCTGATCTGCGAGCTCTTCTACATCTAATGCAATACCCAAAGTCTGTCAAATGTCACCATACAGGCATGCATATATATATATATGAAGTTCTTTGGCAAGTTCCTGTAATCAGCGTAACTATAAATCAACCACACAAAATTGGAAAGGCAATAATAAATGCAAGTACTGGAAAACAGAAATTAGAAAGGTACTTGGATATAGAGGTGTATGTTAGTTGGTAAGCCTGTCCAATCCAAGGATGTAATATTGTATTTCATGTATTATTAGGCTTTGCTTTGGATTTTCCTCCCTCTGCAGTCTGTACTGATTGTATCTTGTCTTCCATTTGCTCTTTACAGGTCGGGTTCATCGGTAATTAGAGAATCGGTTTGAGCTAAATCTGAAATATGTCTGTTAACGTTTGAGGGATTGACTCGATAATGCAGAAAATGTACCAAAAATCACGTAATTTCCAGGATCAGAGCACACATATCTAAGCAACGATAGCATATTTCCATCTTCAGGAAATTACGTGAACATCAATCGATTCTATTGCACACAATTCCTCAACTGTGTAGTATCTTCACGATTGCCAATCCATAGACTGGATCTAAAAGTAGGAATGCCAATAATACTACTCAGACAGGTCAGCGAGGGAGAAGGCACCCCACTGGGCACAAAATTTATCGTAACAAAACTGGGGGCTGATGTAATGGAAGCAAAAAACTATGTAGCCTTGGCGTCGGATCCGGAGAAACCACGACGATAGCTTTGGTGAGATAATAATATTTTGATCTCAAAAATTGTGTACATTAATCTATTTTAGGATTTTTAATCATACTGAATTGCCATTGTTGTTAATCGGGACGAAGCCCTGCCTCATTTAAAGGGGGCCAATTCAAATCATACCCGATTAGGGCTGCACAACAGATGGGTCGGGTCGGGTTTGGCCTCACCCGCACCTGACCCGTCGAAAGGCGGGTAAAAGAAATTTCACACGCATCCAATCCGCCCAGGACTCGGGTCGGGTTTGACCCGTCCATATGTCGGGTTAGGCGGGTCGGGTGAGGGTTACCCGTCCCAGAAATGTTGATTTTTTTTTTTCAAGAACTTCTCTAACGTCATCTTCCGAGATTTCAACCATGATGGTAACCTACAAGGCAGAGAGATTTCAACCAAGATGGTAACCTATAACTGCGATAATGGCATTCTTTGGAAGCCCAACAAGCCTATTTAGTTATTAAAAACACATAAAGCGTTGAAACTTTTTCTGGTAGAGCAAAAGAAAAATCATTCTACACAATCACACAAGTTCCATTTAGATTCTTTACTAATGCATTCCTTTGCTAGTAGATATGCCTCCAAACGGCCAGTTCTTGATTCCGTTGCATTGCAGTGAGCAAGCCTAACAGTTCTGCCTGCACAGTGCATGTTTCTATAACTTAGTTGTCTAAGTTCCTCTCAACCAACCTGCAAAGTTAATCATCAGTATTACAATGGCAGCATTTGGATTTCCAAGCTCAAAAGGAGCATGGACAAGAACTTTGTAACACTCGTCATTATGAAAATACATGGAGAATAAATGGAGAAAACATACTGCTTGAAGAATAAATGTAGAAAACATATTGGATGAACAAGTGTTTGCTGCTACATTGAGGGGGAGATCGCTCATAAATTTACTTCTTGGTTGATTAATATACTACAAAAATATATACTTCTACATAACTATGGCGGCATTCTCATGTTCTCTACATGGTTTCTAATCCACATGGAGAACAAGTGAAAACAAATCGTAATCTACTTCACAAGGTACAATGTGGCCCAAAAGATTGAAGGTTGAAATCTGAAACAAGAATATCCTTCATTTCCTAAGGCAAAGCTAATTCTAGAGCGCATAAACACTCCTTGAGGTCGTTGGTTAGTATGATTTTTCAGTGTTTGTATGACCATTGGACACCGTTCTTGTCTCGGTCTCGTAAATCATTGTCTACCAAAGAATCTAAATCTCGTCATGATAAGTCTAAAAGAACACTAATAGCATTATTAACTAGGTTTTATACTATGACGTCATACAGTACTAGAAACTGAAGCTAACCAGAATGACATACCAATAGCAAAGTCGACAAGTTTAGCTGCAACAGCCACAGCCGAGCCACTTGATGATCCACCAGGAATATGAGATGGAGTTAATGGGTTTGTAGGTGTACCATAATGCAAATTCTCTCCTGTAATTCTGCGATGCAACTCAAATACTCAACTACAATACTCCAAATTCAACACAAATAAGGGAAAAATGTCCAAGCAGAAATTTACCCAAATGCTAATTTATCCATGATAGTTTTCCCAACAAAAGTAGCTTCATTAAGCATCCAAGTAACAACAAGTACATTGGAGAAGCTGGATCATGGGTTTTTTCCCAATCTGGATTCCCAAACCCACTCACATACTCCTTTATATCAAAACTACAACAAAAAAAAAAAATAAGAAATGTCAAAAAAAATTGAATACCTAAATCTCACAAAGTTACAATTTTGATCAGTGATTTCTATACTAAAATCACAAATCAACAAAGGGACCCGGAATTAGCGCAGGTGAAACACTCTAAACGTATAATTGAAGGTCTGGTGCCTCACTCATGGGTATTGAATGATCACAAGTCTAACCTGTACTCTCCTACCGGCAATTTAGGTCCATTTTGGTCGGCTCTAGCCTCTCAAAAACTAAGCACTCCGAATGTAGTTCTCTAATATTTCTAAGTTCAGTTGTTTCGAGTAGAAGTCCGTATGTAAACGTAGCTAGCCGTATGCTAAGTGACTCTAAAATCTCTAAAAGTTGAATGTTTTCATGCAAATGTGTGTATGCCTAACAATTCTACGTAAAAATCTATATGCCTAAATACTCCCCCACACTTAAACTTTACATTGTCCTTAATGTAAATTGAATCATCCAATGTAACGTCAAGATGGGAAATTCTACATGCTCTAAAAATAAAAATCAGAAACAAAAGATAGAGATACAAAACCAATGGGTTGCCTCCCATTCAGCGCTTAGTTTACCGTCTTCAGCCCGACTCTCTGATCGCCCGTAGACCAATAATCTGAAAATTTGAGGATCCACCCATAAAACAATCTGCATTGCAAACGTTAACTTCACAAATATTAATACACGAAATTAATGGTGAAGTTATTGCTCGATAGAAGTTTCCCCCACACTTAGTCTTTTCTACACTCGGAAGTGGATAAAGAACATAGAACTCGGGAACTTCTATAGACTCCTCTTTGCTAACCTGTACAAAATGAGAATCAAGTGCTTCCAACGATGGATATTTAGAAGCAAAGTGATTTATTAGTACTTCTGAGGCACGTAAATCCAAGCCAAAACGAGGTAAAGAAAAAGGATTAAGAAACAAAGGTTTAGGCAAACCTTCTAAATTATCATGAATTTCGTGATCCTTCTCTGTTTCAAAAATCTGTAATGAATTACTTACCTCTTGTACGTTATGGTCCTCTATCAAACTTTCTGATTGTTCTGCCTCAACAAGAATCTCGGCATTATCATTATTAATATCATCCTCGGAAAGTTCGATTGGGTCTTCCACAGTATTAATCAATTTAGTTTCAATCTCAACCAGTCCTCTTCATTTTCAGACTCACCGTAGTCAGAATCTGCAACGGTTTCCCAACCTTTGTTAGAACGTCGTTTAACTTCCATACGAATGGTCTTACTAATTTCTTCCAACTCTTCTTCCGGGGCCACCC
Source organism: Papaver californicum (assembly GCA_023531435.1). Taxonomy (NCBI): domain Eukaryota; kingdom Viridiplantae; phylum Streptophyta; class Magnoliopsida; order Ranunculales; family Papaveraceae; genus Papaver; species Papaver californicum. Next base: position 4,619,484 of record JAJJMC010016780.1, read on the forward strand.
GTCATCTTCCAACTTGAATAGTTTTTTACACAGTTTTTTGAGATTCGCACGCCTTCCACCATTAACTACGGTGGAATCTCTTGAACACGACTCTTCCCTTTGAATGGGTGAATGATCATTATTAAGATCAAGAGTCAAGTTAACTACACCATCATCATTAAAAATCAGATTCAGAGTTTGAAAAACGGCATCATTGGTGTAAAGCTCTTCGAGAGGTTCAAAATCATCACTGTATCCCATAAAATAACGTCGACCACGTTCTATTTCCAAAGCTCTTTTAGCTATTGCAATTTCTTCACCTGATGCCCCGTCATCTATCAATTGCTCAAACCTTCTCCCAAGTTCTCTTAAACTTGGTAGTCTTACACCATTACTTGTGGTGGAGTTTCTAAACCTGATCTCATCCCGTTGAATAGGTGAATGATCATAATTACGATCAAGAGTAGATTCAGATAAACCATCACAAGCATAATTAAAAGGGTACGTGGAATATTGGTCATAACCAAAGGATTGGTTGTGATTATACTCCTCGTAAGGTTGGAAATTGCTATTGAATTGAGATTGAAACTGAATTGATTACCATTATAAGCTTGATTCTGTGCGCTGTACATGGACAAGTACCTGAAATTTTTTTTCTCAAAATTCGGTTAGAAAAGAAAAATATCAGCAAGAAAAATAAAAAGAAAAAGAAAAAGAAAAAGAAACTAAAAATAAATAACAATCCGCTATGCCTCCCCGGCAGCGGCGCCAAAATTTGGTCATATCGTAATCAACCAAAATAATCGAGTTCTTACTCTCTAAAATAGAATGAAGTATAGGGATAAGAACAAGTTCGTTCCCACAAGGAGGCCGAGACTATCACTAATTTTCAGTCACGTATGCAAGTAAAAGGGGGGTTTTGTTGTTTTAAACTAATTAAACTAAGGCAATACGCAAGTAAATAAGGATGTGAAATAAAGAGAAAAAACATTGGTTAGAGATTTCGTCTTCCGTTATCCAACATGTTATCAATCAAAGCATACTCAACATTCATGCATTAATAATACTAATAACCCTAAAGCATCCTATCGCAGGGCTACTTCGGCAAAACTCCTAATATCATCGAAGAGGGTATCGCGCCACTCTCCGAATTCTTAACACCGGATAACTCGATGTAAACGCCAAGTTTAACCCAATGAAAGCAATGGTCTTTGTGATTTGAGGTTATTCTAAATAACCCGATGCATCGCGCAACTCGGATTTAATCTAGGTCAAGCTTCTACACATACTTGCATGGCAATTTTAAGTATTGTTAACAAATATGCTATACTACTTGTAACTAGAGTCCTTCGACAATTCCGGATCGAAAACTCTAGTTTAGTTGTAGATATCAATGCATGCTCATTCAATTTGCAACTTAAACAAACACACAATCAATCATATATTATAAACAGTAGAACATGAACAATATTAGTAATAGCATGAAATTATGAGATATGCGCCATTCAATTAATAAACATGTCTTCAAACTTCAGATTACATCCCTAACCAATATGAAAGGTTTAGCTCATTATGGGTTTCTTAAAACCCATTGAAAATAATTAAAAGATACAATCAAACCCGGAAAGATGGCGAAGAATCTTTTCTGCAGAATCGCCTGTACGAAAAAGTGGCCAGCCTCAACTTGCGCCTGCGCTGTCCCCTTTTTCTTCTTGCTTTTGCTCCTGTATTCTTCTCCTCTTTTCACCGTGTATCTCCTCCCAAAAACTCCTGGATACTTTGGTATTTATATGTCCTCCAAATCGAAAATAGTTGCTTGAGCTTTAGTTTTGTGAATTCAGCCCAAATCCGAAAATAGTTGCGTCTGTCCACTTGTTTCTCGGCTGCCAACTTGTGTAGCCAACTTGTGTGCAAACTTTGTATAGTGAACCTGACCCCCAAATATCCCTTGGGCCTCCAATATGTGCTATAGCTACCTCTCCAAAAGGCTTGCCACGAGAAAGGCCTGATTTCTTTCTATAGAACTTGAGTTAGCCACTTTCACAATCCTAGTAGAACTAGGAAATGTGATAAGTTTCCTTATTCCACTCCAACAAGATATATCAACTCCAAATTCTTTCCTAATCCCATATGACTTCCCCAAGCTAGCTACTACTCCACCAAGGCTAGCCACTAGCCCATCAAACCACTCTAGCACCTCCAACTCGTCACTTAGCACATTAGCACATACGGTTCAGCCAACTTAGCGCCTGGGCGCTAACAGCACAAGCTAGTTTGCCACCATGTGGTTTTGCCCATATCTTCCTCATACGAGATCAGAATGACCTCGTTCTTTCGCCGTTGGATTTACAATTCAATTTCCTACACTGTGAATGGTGAAAGCCTAAATGCAGCAGAGTTTTACTGGCTCCTCGATAATTCTTCTCATGCAGCTCCATTCTGCGGGTTTCTGAACTGTAACCTGAAAAGACAACTAAACTTCGAAAGTAATCGAAATACATAATAATTCACTCAAATATAGCAAATAAGGATCAGGAAAAACTACTTTAAATGTATGATTTATGCACCTATCACTCACCTACTGTTGGTCCTCGTACACCATCACTTTTACTTTCTCTGGTGTTACCAAGCCTACACCTTTTCCTAGCCAACTCTTCACTCTCTGACAACGTGTGCCCACTAGAGTCTCGACAATTAAAAGTCAAACTCTAACAGACTTTCTGTTATCGCCTCCTTTTACGTCCCAGACCAAGAAGCATCCTTTGTAAGCTAAATTTGAGTAAAGCTCTTAACTATTAGCCCATTAAAACTTTTCTTCTTTGTAACATCATGTACAATAAGCTGATGAGTGATCCTATGATAGTGTAATACAATGGCATCAATAATTATGTTCATTTAGCTCAATTTTCTTGTAACGTCGGATTTACGCATACCACCTATTAAAACAATAAAAATACATTATTAGTATAAATTGAAGTACTAGCAAATATTAATTAGGCGATAAATATGTATGTATTATGCCCTCATCACCCTGTAACCAAATCAAAACCATGTAATTCCATGGATCATAATTTAATTTATGGCCATATCCCAGGTAGCATCAATCAAAGTTATGCAAATTGTGGAGCCTTCAGAATCAAGATTTTGCATATAAATTGCAGTAGATTTTTGAAGAAGCAACAATGGCATGAGAATAACAAAAAAGAAAGACGCAAAATCAATTACAGTAAGTATTACCTTATGAATGGTGTTTGAGCACCAAAAGCAACTTCGTCAAAGGGAAACACCCAAAGTAGTTAATATCGTGTATCAGTATCGTATCGTCTAGGAAAGATACACCTAGACAAATGATTATATCGGATTTTATCGGTGATACACAATTGATTTTTTTATTTTATACTTTATAGGTAGATGTGCATTATGTTACTCAAAGTTTTTAATGGAAGGTATTTATAATATCCTAACATCCCTAAACATAGAATTTGTACGGGAAGATTTTTTTTCTAAAAAAACCAAAAAAAGTATTATTAATAAATACATTTGTATCCTTACCGATATTATCGTCCGATATGACAACGACCGATATATGATCTGATACGATTGATATGGCCGATATAATCAAAATATTCATATATCGTCGATATTTTACGTATCATCCAGGTTAAAAACCGATATACGATAAATTTCGATATTATCGACCGGTTTGACCGATATTAACTATATTGAAAACACCAATAAAATTAAGCTCGCCATACTCCGTTATTGTAAGCATCTATTCAAAAACAAAAGTTTCAAAATGCGCCTATACATCAGTAAGACCTGCACAATAAAAATTTAGACGATCAAAAAAGTTAAATTTAAGTTTTTTAAGACATAATAAAAAAAGATTTCAAAGCGATAACAAGCACATAGAAGAAAAATACAGAAACAAACTTGCAAATTCCACAGCCTTTCCAATGGTACTGTTTCCTTAACGTCCGATAGCTTTGTCGTTTGCACCGATAGCAACAAAATGCAAGAGGAAAATCCAGCAAGTACTTATTAATTGGAAGTAGAGGGATAAACCCAAAGTTTAGTGATCACTTACATCATCATTTTCGCAAAAGAATTTCCCCATGCATACATCACAGATGACATAAACTTGTAGGCCTGATAATAATAATAGAAAAAAAATGCAAATATTTGTGAATATATGTGCATATGTCAGCAGTAAGGTTACACACAGTTCCACACTGAAAATTACTTCAGTAGTAGAATAGAAGGTCAATTAAAAGTAGCACTAATTTGTAAAAGTGTAGAACCTTGTAAAAATTATCGGTGACAGTGGGATGAGAGCATCCAAACTTCTCTTCACTCTCCAAGCACAAACAGTACAAGTGATGTTCCATGCTGAAGGTCGTAAAACCCTTAGGTTCTGCAAATAATAAAGTAAAACCCTTGGCTGTGAAGTTGAGAAAGCTTGCCTGTGGATTAATTGAAAGCAAGGAACACTTACAAAACTCATAACAACAACAGCTGACATGAGAAGGAAAAATGCTTAAATAAAAGACCCAAACATCTCCATAAAACACAAATATATCTACAATTTTACTCTGCTAAACATGTGGCCACTTGTTTACTCTTTATTCTCTTCTGCCGCATCTCTTGAATCTTTACATGAAAGATCCTATTTTTACCAATCTTGCGAGTAGCTTAATTGTGCTTGATAGTAATGTCTTTTTTCCTAAACAATTACCTGCATAGTAGAAAAGCAAAAATTACTAACAAATATCCAACCGGTGCAACTTTTCGGTTTTATTCTATTTCTTCTGCAATTTTTCCCTCAATTTTTCTCAGTTTATACATGAAGTTGCAGTAAAAAAGGAATGAGGAAAGGAGCAGAAGAGAGTGACCGCATATAAGTAAATCCGGTGATCGATTCTTAAACCATGTAGTAAAAATGAGGAAATGCACAAAATCAAAATCACAGAGAAGACAAAAGGAGCAAAAGGGAGAAAGAGATGGTTAGGTTTTTGAAGATACTTGGTTTTGAAGATTTGGCCAAAAAATCTTAATAGATTTTGATAAGGAAGTAAATTTTGAAAAGATTGCGGCAAATATGGTATAAAAAACCTTCGACATGGACAAAGGTATCTGAATTTTTATTAGTCGAAATTATCTATAATCAACGCTGTGATGGAATGAAATTGTAATACATGGTAATAAAAATAGAGCATCAACAATATTAGGAAATGTATCTCGATCCAGGTTTGTATTAATGAAACTTTGTAGATTCTACATTAAAGGAATTTTTACCCTATAGTCGCAATTTTACGTTTATTTAGGAATTAATTCGTTAAATTAAGAAGCCATGTTTCCTAGTACTTTATCAGGAAAATTGATTGGACTAATACAGACTAAACGGATTTTTTGCCCACGATAGCATTGGATAATCATAGATTTCTTGCAAAAACCCACATGAGATTAACGCTCAAAGTGCACCCCAAAACTTTAACGGTAATAAATTTTAAAATAAATATATAAATCGGATATAAGAATCCAATATAAGTGCTTAGTCGTCCAAATCTATATCTCGATGATTCAGTGGCTAGAAATAATGGCTATAACAAAAGATAAGGACTGTTTGTTGGGTGTGTATCAATCATCTAAACAACCTACACCATATGTTTTTATATCGACGCGTCGTATAAAACCGAATTTTATCCAATAAACACGAATAATTTTGCTCTAAATCAATAAAAATATAGGGTTATGCTCACCAGCCAATAAAAAGGAGGCTAAATTCTATCGGTGCTAATTTTATTTAGATGTACTCCATTCTTTTCTGAAAAAGTGTTACTATCATTTTTTTATTTTAGCCTAAAAATAGACCAATTTGAAAAAGTGATTGTAACTTTTTTCCTGAACCGGAGGTAGTATTAAGTATTTAGGTTGTTGATTTTTACGAGCTCCGAAACGCTCCGTTTGAAAACAAAAGACTTTTTTCTTTTTGGTAAGTATTTGAAAACAAAAGAAACAAAGCTTCAAAATGCCTCATTGACATGAACAGCCCTTGTGGGTATGAGATTCATTGTATTTAACGAATCTAACGGTTCGAATTGATTTCTATTCATATTATTAAACAAACCTAATGGTTCGTATTGATTCTAGTTCAAAATTCAAATCGAAATAAAGAACATTCATTCTATTTGACCGTTTGAGAGAAACCTTAAATCTCATTTTTTTTTTTTGCCATTCTCTTTCGCCTCCCCTCTTTACCTCTTTCATCTCATTGTTTCCCATCTCTGTGCGTTCAACACTCGAAGAAGAATAAGAAACCCTAATAGTTTGTTAATCAAAAGCAGCTTCGTTAATAAACCCTATAATGGAAGGTAGGAAATCTCTTTCTTACTTGTTCTTGTATTGAAATTAATCGATTCGTTATATCAAAGGTTGTTTTCTCAGAAACATCCCTAGAAATTCAAATACAAGACTTAGACGAAGGGGAAATTCTTCCAGATCAAGGTAAATACACTATATTCCCTGATTAGTGCTTTTCTTGTTGTTGTATACTTAGATCTAGGTTTCGTTTGATTAGAAATCAAATTCTTTGAATCCTTTTTTTTTTCTGTAACTTCTTTCGTTTCGTTATGGGTTGGTGAATTGATGGATTTGGGTGATTTCTTAGGTCAAATACAAGAAAATTCCATAACAATGGAGGAAAATTGTGTTAGAGATCAAATTAAAGAAACAGAATCATCTTTTGGCGAGGAGCAGAATTTTAACTCAATTCTGAAGAAACTTGATGATTTAAGTACTCAAGTTAAGGTAAATTTTGTTAAAAACTAGAGGATTTAATTATTTTCTTTTTCTAGTTTCGTTCACACATAATATGCGATTGCTTCTGTTTCAGATTTTAAAGACACAACAGTCTGTTCTATCAGATGAAGTAAAGGGTGTCGGTGATGGATCTTTTCTTGGTTCTGATGTTTCTGCTGCTCTTCTACGTTTCAGTACGTTTTCAGCACCGAGGAGTGTTTTTATTTTTTATTTTTCGCCATTTTCTTTTCATTTTGTTATTGATTTTGTTGTTTTCGAAAATTTCGAGTAAATAGGTACTGAAGATGAAGCATTAAAGAAGAAGTACCTTAAAGAGAGTTCTGAAAGGAAGCGGCTTTATAATGAAGTGATTGAGCTCAAAGGCAATATAAGGGTATTCTGTAGATGCAGGCCTTTGAATCAGGATGAAATTGCAAATGGGTTCTATTCTGTAGTTGAATTCGATCCATCTATAGATATTGAGTTGCAGATTACAAGCTCGGATTCTTCTATAAAACGATTCAAGTTTGATCATGTCTTTGGTCCTCAGGGAAATCAAGGTAATTGAATTGAGTCTAGCTAGAAAGATTTAGTTGATGAACAGCACTTAGTTTTGTTGATTTTATATATCTGTGCTACTGTTTAAATGATATCTATGCATTTAAATTTTAATTTGCAGAGTCTGTTTTTGCTCAAACATCGCCGATGGTGACTTCAGTGTTGGATGGGTTCAACGTATGCATATTTGCCTATGGGCAGACAGGAACTGGCAAGACATTTACAATGGAAGGGACTTCAGATGATAGAGGAGTCAATTATAGGACCTTGGAAGAGCTCTTTCGGATTTCAGAGGAGCGAAGTGATACCATGCGATATGAGCTATTTGTTAGCATGTTGGAAGTCTATAATGAAAGAATCCGTGATCTTCTTGTGGAAGTGTCCAACCAACATGCCAGAAAGTAAGCCATTCTTTTCAATTTTATAAAGGCTGATTTATGAAATTTGATTTTAAAAAAGATGTAGCAAAGTCTTTATGCTGGTTAGTGTATTCAAGGTTGGAGATAAAACAATCAGCGGAGGGAACACAAGAAGTGCCAGGGCTAGTTGAAGCTAGTGTTCACAATACAGGTGAGGTGTGGGAGCAGCTAAAGACTGGAAGTCGAAACAGAGCTGTTGGATCCACAAATTGTAATGAGCTCAGTAGCCGCTCTCATTGGTAAGCAAAAGTTCATCTTAGATTCTAGTAGAAATTGGTGATTTTATCGCCTTAGTTTATCCGAAGATCATTGTAGGTATCCAGTTTATCCACTAAGTATAAGTTCCAACAGGTTTCATGATCCTCCTTTAAAGGGAGAATATCTTAGTTCTTTTTTTAAATTGTTAAATGTATATTTAGTAATACCTTATTAGTATGTCTAAGCTAGTTAGTTCAGTGAATCAAGGATTTATTACTGTTTTAAGATTTATGTTTGAGATGTGTTGTATGGAGATGAAATAAAAATTACTATCTTCTGATAAACCAAATATCATATATGTAGCTTGTTCCGTGTGACTGTGAAGGGTGAGAATTTGGTGAATGGGCAGAGGACTAGAAGTCGCCTCTGGCTCGTAGACTTGGCAGGTAGTGAGCGTGTTGGAAGAACTGAAGTTGAGGGTGAAAGGCTGAAGGAGTCACAATTCATTAATAAGTCCCTCTCTGCCCTTGGTGATGTCATATCTGCTCTAGCATCAAAGACATCTCACATTCCTTACAGGAATTCTAAACTCACCCATTTGCTGCAGAGCTCCCTTGGTAAGTGTTTTTAATTCTCTCTAGAAACAAATTCAATGTGTAACTGTGTATTCCTTGAGTCAGTTCTCTGTACTCATGTAAACTCAGTAACTGAGTGGAACAAAAAAATGCAGGAGGAGACTGCAAGACCCTGATGTTTGTCCAGATTAGTCCAAGTTCTGCAGATTCAGGGGAGACGCTTTGCTCTCTGAACTTCGCAAGTCGGGTCAGGGGAATTGAGCATGGTCCTGCCCGTAAACAGTCAGATCCTACCGAGCTTTTCAAGTACAAACAAATGGTACTAATGGCAACATTGAACTATTTATTTATCTTATTATAATTGAATCACCTCTTTATGCATTACATTAACATAACTTTGCTTTCCCTACTCAATACAGGCTGAAAAGTTAAAGCAGGATGAAAAAGAAGCAAATAAGTTGCAGGATAGCTTGCAGTCCTTGCAATTAAGGTTTATTGCGCGTGAACAACTCTGTAGAAGTCTCCAGGAGAAGGTAACAACAACATGATACGAAAGATAAATAAACGATTTCTTTCTTTTTTTTCATTTTGAATAACTCAGAATTCTTACAAGCAGACAATTCTTTGAAATCCTTAACAGCTCCGAGATTCTGAGAATCAACTTGCAGAAGAGAGAAAAATCAGACTCCAACAGGAAGCTCGAGCTGTTGCTGCATATTCGACTAAACCATTGGGACTGCCATCTATAAAAGCAGTATCCAGAGCGCCAGCAGAGAAGAAGCCACCACTAGGTCCCTCAAAGTTGAGACCACCGTTGAGAGGAATCACCAACTTCATCCCCCCTCTGTCACCTCTTCAACCCTGCAAACTTGTTGCTACTGGTCATCCAACCTTGCCATCAGTAGACGAAAAAGAGAACATTTCTAGGTCAATTTCATCATGCAGCACCAAAACTTTAATGAGACCAAGGCGGGTGTCAATTGCAGTCAGGCCAGCATCAGCAACAATGCAGTTTAATCAGCCTATGAGACGGGTTTCTATTGCTACGTTTCGTCCAGAGCCGCAGTTGCACTCCACCACTGGACAGCCTCCTAACACCACTAATGTCCACTCAACACCTCTGCCCAGGAGTCGGGTTTCTATTGCTACACTCCATTCAGAGTCAAATCATGGAATTACAGGCCGAATGTCATTTGTCAGGGACCCAAGAAGGAGGGTATCAAGGATGTTTTCACCAGTGGAATCAACTCCAATATCTAGCAGGAGCAAGTTTATGGGCAGCCCACCAATGCAGATTGGTTCTTGGAAGCCTAAGCATCCGACGGTGGTTGCACTGCAAAAGAGACATCTAGTCTGGAGTCCACTGAAGCAAAAGGGGTTTAAAAATGACAGAAAATCATTAATTCCTTCATTTTCAGAGAATTGGAGGTAGAAGTTGTTACAGGTTTTAAGTTTCTAATCTTCTTAATCATGTTCTCCTTTCAGAACACTGCGTAATAGTAGGTCTTAAAGTTTCACTTACATATGTTAATTTCACCTGGAAAAGTACACTTTGAAAGCTTCTTGCTTGGTTGATTGAATACAAACTCTTGCAAATATTCACTTTATCGCAGTCCTGAATTTTGTGTCTTTTGGATGTTCTCTGACCAAATTGCAATTTGTCTGACCAAATTGCAATTTCTCCTCATGGAAACAGTGAATTTATCCTTGCTGAAAGCATTCTTCACTTGAGAATTACTCATGCTGGTGGGTTAAATTCTACTTCAAGGTTTCAACTTGAAAATCTCTTCTCTTAAGAAATAAATTTCATATTAGACAACTTTTGGTAGATTGGGGTAGAGGAATAACAAATTTCACTTTTTAATGGAAAAGTTACTTCTTAGATTGTAACTAGTAACCATACAGGGCCAAAGAAGCCTAAAAGAATTAGGTAAATTCACCAGACGAAATTTTCAGTTTAGATCTTGTACATGGAAAAAAACACTGTTACGTACACAAATATAAGTAGATGGAAAGGATCCATAATCGTACACATTGACATAAGTACACAACTTGATTTCTAGACTGTTGCAGCACCTTTTGATTCCTCAATAATTTGCCTGTTTTCCTTTAAACCACAAAACTGAATCGGCCGCTCGATGTGATAACGCCCTGTTGCTTCTTTATCCAACTTAACGCAATACCTTTCAAATGTCCCTATAGTCACTTGGAGCCTGAAATCCAAACTAAACAAGAATTTCATCTCCAGTCTGTTTATCTCTGCAGTGCTGACTCCTCCCACTTTAGCATAATATGCGTTGTTGAAGAATCTGAGGTGTAAAAAGAAAATATACTTAGCTTGATGCTGAACGAGAAACGAGATTACACACAAAATAAATCATAAAAAGTAAGTCCAATATCATCTTACATAGGAAGGGTACCCCTGAGCTCAGATATTTGGTGGTGTGGGAGTCTAAAACATTGGGTACTAGTCACTGAATTTGTTTCTTAAAGTGAAGATTATCATGGTTCTAAAAATCTAGTAAACTGAGGTACTTACGCGTCGTCGATAAACTTTGCGGCTACCATCACGCTGGTGATGACAATACGGTGAACATTGAGTGACGTAAGGAGAAGATCGCGGTTTTGTAGGAATCTCTCCATGTAAATGTATGCAATAACAAAGCATGATGGACTGCAGTTTGAGTACTTGAAGATGCGGTCAATGTACTGCCTGATGCTCAGAGTAGGCGCCCTCAACCCATGAAAGACTGTAACCACGTCTTTCTGGCTCATGGACTCTAATAACTTTTCAGTCTTTTGAACAGATCTCTCAAGAATCGAAGAGAGAAGTGACAACACGCGGGGGATCACTATAACTCGTTTTCTTGATTCATTTAGACCCAAAGCTAAATAAATTTCCGTGACTGAAGGCTGTGTCTCAAATGCTAAGGATCCCATATCCAAATTAAGCTGCAAAATTCACACAACAATGTATGCTTTAGGATTAAGGATTCCAAAATCCGAAATACCATTACTAAAATTAGAAGTAAAGGATACTCAATCAGAAAAGGTTTCTACATCTTACCAAAAACAATAACTTTTGGTAATCCATCATTGTACAGCAACGAAGATACAAAGAATTCACTACAATTACCAAACCCTGTTCTAACACCTTACACATCTAATACAGCAATTGCAGCTGAGGTTCACATTTCTACCAAATCTAAGGAGACCACGTTCACAAAGTCGACTAAAACGCAACAAAATTTGCAAATTGAAATACAAGATTCTAAACCAAACCTATAACTGGGAATCGGAAAATAACAAGACCCAAACAAAAATGAATCTAATAAGCCAACCAATCCAAGAAAGAATTAAAAACAAAACCCATATCTAGAAAGTTAGAAAGAGACAAAACAAGAAATTAAATATGTACTGTGCTTACAATTTCTGAAGAGAGATCTCTGAAAACCATCAACTGCGAGAACCCGGTGTTAAGAAGGTACCATTCTCAACAGACTAGAGAGAGAGAGAGAGAAATTGCGGAGAAGAGTTATGCAGGTGCCATTCTCTATTTGTCTAGTGCAGTCATTGTTTTTTCTTTTCTTTTCTTTTTCTTGTTATTTTAAGTTTTATATTTCTTCTACATCTATACAGGGAAAGACAGCGAGTGATTATGAATGTGTGAGACAGTGAGAGAAATATTGATTACACCAACTAATCCGACTCTTCTCTGTCCCGGCTAATTTAAGGCCTTTGAATAAGGCTACTCAATAAATTAAATTAGAATTATTATAAAGTAATTTATGCTTTAAATTTTTTTTATATCAAATTTTTAAAAAAATTCTTTATCCACTCAGATAATAGTGAATGTATTTCTGATTAATTAATGTTAATTAATTTAATTAGTAGTTGTTTAATTGTGTTAGCTATAAAATTAACTAATGTTAAGTAATCATCAAAATATAATTTTTTTTGAGATATTTACCATGGTTGTATGGATCATAGCAGTCCAACTGTGTTCGTATCCCTATAACAACTCTCCCCATACCCAGTAATTTATGAATGGGATCATCGGGACTGGGACCTAACATCAACTCAGGCTTTGGGAAGTACCCTCCTTTCTGCCGTTGCATCTTTATCTCCTTGTTGTTTTTGTTTTTGTTGTTATTGTTGTTGTTGTTGTTGTTGTTGTTCTTCTTCTTCTTCTTCTTCTTCTTCTTCTTCTTCACCTCCTTGTTCTTCTTCGTCATGGCTCTAGTTATCATTGTTATTAATTACTTCTTCACTTTGAACTCTATCAAATTCTTTATCAGAAGAAGATTTTTCTTCTCTTTGGTGCTCCACTTGAGTTGGTTCATTGATAGATATCGATTTTCCTGACGAACCCATACGGTGGTTAGCCCCCAAGTTCTTACCGCCCGCTCGACGAGATCTTAAGCTCGGAGGAGAAGTAATGTCATATTTTTTCTTCAGTATTCCTTTGCGCTTGCTTTCCCTTTCGCTTTTCCATAAAGAATACGACAACATACGCCAAACAACAATCGAAATCAAGTGAATTTAGGAATTCCAAGACTACAATCATCCATCACGATACATTCACATCCACCGATTCCTAGAAATTTATACAACAAAATCGTTCGATATAAATGTTCGTATGAATCATATCCACCGATTCTAGGCTAAAAAGCCACCAGAAAATTGAAAATTTTCTCAACATACAATCGTTCTATATAACCACATATGTTGAATGATTCTGAGCATTTCATATACTAACATTCGGTCTATGTGGGTATTGTACATCCACCGATTCTACATAGAATTGTGTAGTTTCTTTAAAACCATAATTGTTCGATATAAATTCCCATATCGAACGATTATGGGTTGATGTTCTCCATGGCTTTTCAGATACTTTACAATCGATCGACATGGGCAAGAACATCGACCATTTCTTACAAAATTCATTCAATATAAATACTAACATCGACCGATTCTAGTTCACACAGAAATCCCAGATTTTAAATTTTTTAATTTTTGAATGTGGGCATGTCGATAAAATCTAATTAACATGAATGGGATAATATAAAGTATCTGATTCGAGCCAGTTGTTATTCTTGTATTGAGATGAGAGTTTCTTCGTCTTCTGTAACCGTTTGCTTCTTCGATTGTTTATGTAGAATTGCTTGTGTAATTTTTGGATCGCTTCCACTAGATTAAGTATCTCTAGTGGGATGCTTTACTTGTTTTGTCATTGTCACTATATAGAAAAATCAAACGATTAATCTTTTTTTTTGAATCGTCGATTACCGACGATATTTTAATTTGAAATGGAAAAAAAAAGGAGAAAAGTGGACAAGTGAAGAAGAAGAATCAATTGATATGAAATAGAAATGAAAAATAGATAAAATTAATTAGTCTTAGTACTAGGATGTAGTATTAGATTTTAATAAAGAGTAGTTTAGTAGTTTTATCTTATTTTAAACACCCCAATCCACTTATGTGAACGGACATAAAATTGGATAAGCCTTAAATAAAATGGATAACCTCAAATTAGCTAGGTTCTTTATTTAGAGTCAGACTTAGAGAAGGTGCACGTGATATTTCAATTTTACCTTTAATTTAAATTTGAGACTTTAACAAGAGGTGCGATTTTTAGCGCACGTAATAATAAGACCGTTAATTATTTAACCAATCAATAAAACATGTCAAATAATCACTCTTAGTTAGCATTATTGAACGAATAATCTAATTTACCAGGGTCTTGAAATGTATTGTTGCTTCCTTGAATCTAGTTCCAGTAAAAATATTATAAGCATAGTTTCTACTCTATAATAACTAATCATTTATGTTTGTTTCCAAACCTCCAACCAAATATAATAGTCAAATTAATCACATTTGGTCACGACTAGTTATTTATGGACGGAAATTATTTATAATATATATATATCGTTAGTTATGGTAAAATTATGATAAACTAATAGTTTTAGAATTTAAAAAATTATTGTTTTAATAAAATTATTAATTTATCAAGTTTAAATTTTATTGTCCTAATTTTTTTTGGCTGGGAGATTAATTTGCCGATCTCTTTCCTTTCATTAATATTTTTTTCTTATATATATATATATATATATATATATATATCCATTTTTACTCTAAAGAAATTCAAATTTTACTTATTATGTAAATCTAATTGAATCAAATCCTTTTATTATTTTAATAAAGATATTAATTATTTTTATTGTAGATAATTAATCGAATTCTATTTATGTTGATAATTATTTTTATCATCCAATAACTCTTATCACTGTATTACAGTGTATTCATAAACATCTCAATGTATTCATATTGGTGTGAGCATGGAATTTTCCGAGTCTCCTTACTGACAAAGAACATAAAAAGGGAGGATATCATACGGTTGTTCTATTGAGCGCCTGTCTGCGCAGCGCGCACATACAGCGCATCTACGTGGCGACCCATAAGTTTTTTTTTTTCTTTTTTCTTTCTTTCATGCGGCTTCTTTCTTCGCTTCTTCTCCTTTCTCTCTAATTGATAAAGAAAATGAACTGATTTTCCTCATTAATTTGCTTACCTATTCTTAGTCTTAAGTTATAAAAGTATTGTCGAAGAAGAACATCTGACTCGTAAATATTAAAGTATCGATTTACACTTGATGGTTATCAGTTAATTCTGACATTCAATCCATATATTCCAAATCATGTAAAAACATTATTCCAAATATGTAGCCTTTTGGTAATTATAAACAAGTCTTCTGTTTTTCCACTGCAATTTCTGCCTAGAACTAAATTCAACAATCAAACCTTCAACTTCTTCTTTCTTCTTTCCAACTCTAAATTCCTCTCTCTTAATTTTCTCATTGACTGGGTCTTCTCTACCAATCCCAGCTCTGGAACGCCTTATCTCAACTCCAACTGGTTCAACCAGACCTGACCCGCTCTTTCCTAATGCTGTACCTGGATTATAGCCCATTTGCTTCAACATTTTGAAACCAATATTTGATTGGGGAATTGCAGATTCCATGTTGGTTAGGGTTTTTTCATCTTCCTCTCGTTGTTTTCTTTCTCTATCTAATTTCCTCTGTTCTTGCCAATTTAGGGTTTTAGATTTTTTTATTGGAAGGATCATGAGTTATGGGTTTAGAGGTTAAGTTCTTCTGAGAAAAATTATGAAGATAACTAGATGAAATGCCCTGCTTCGATCCGAATTGCTTTAGTTGCAGATGGTACAGAGAGGAAGGAGAAGAAGCGAAGAAAGAAGCCGCAGGAAAGAAAGAAGAAAAGAAAGAAGAAAGAAGAAAGAAAGAAAGAAAAGGAAAAAAAAAGCTTATGGGTCGCCACGTAGATGCGCGGTCTGTGCGCGCTGCGTAGAGACGCGCTCAATAGAACAACCGGGATATCATGAGCTTCTCATCACATGGAAGGTGTCGGCAGTTTTTAATTGGACAACCCCTCTTTCGTTTTTTCTTTAATTTTATTTTATTCATTCGTTGTTGGAAAACATATAATATTAGCAGGGCCTACATTTGTTGTCATTGTGTTAGTGGACCACCTTGCTTGTTACTCACCTCACATGTGCATGTTAGTGAAATGCATATCAAGTCAATAAAATACGCTTTTTATTTTATTTTAATTTAATTGCATATAATAATTTTTATTTCGTTCGGTTGCTAGCCGGATAATGATTAGAAAGAAGACAACGAACTCACATTTATCTTTTAACTTTTAACTGGGGATACCTGTATAAATCGGAGGATAGATAATAAAATAAATTAGAGATATTTTGATATAAAATTAATAATTTCTTATTTATATATTTTTTGTAACGGTAAAAAAATATCCTTGTATTCTATATTTATTATTTTTAACTTATCTTTTTATCTTTTTATTTTTAAATATATATATATATATATAATATTTTTTCTTTCTAAAAAGCTTAGGACCGGCATGGTAAAATAAAAAATATCATGCTGATTCTTGACAGTGGGCATTGAAACAGATGAACACCATGTCGACTGTTGTTGACTATCTTTCTCAGTCGGTATGGTTAGAAATTTTCGACAATACTGATTGTTGTAATTTTAATTGCAAAAACTAAAATTCATGAACCGACATTGTTTATGTAATGAATACCGTGCCGACTGAAAAAGGTGAAAAAAAGTCGACATGGTGTTCATATGTTTCTACACCGATTATCTAGAAACGACATGAACTAGACTTTGAATTTTTATGCAATAAAAATTAAGTTAAAAAAAAAAACTAAAAATTTAAATAAATTAAAAATTAAAAAAAAAGAATTAAAAAATAAAATATGAAAGGGATAACTTAGTCATTTATAGTTTTAGGACACCCCTTATCAATATACCTAGGTTGGTGTAATCCTAAGTATCCCCCAATTTGTAAAGGTATCCCAATTAAAGGTTCTATCTTTTTCGTGGGTCTAGATAGACTTAAGAAAAAAAAAAGTTTTTCAAAAACCTGGATTAATTGGAGGCTTGAAAAATTAATAGGGGGCATCAGGAAAATACAAAATAGGGTCATCTAATAGTAATACCCCCTACCCCTACCCCTTAGCCATATGTTTTCATAAATGGTTAAACTACCCATGTACGATTAGTCCTACTACATGATTAGTTTAGTAATTTATTAGATTAGATTAATTATATAAATTATGGTTAGAATTAAAATTAGATATTTTTTTAATGAGTGGAGAAGAAGAGGGGCTTAAGACGATTCTCCAGGGGCCGTCATGGTCGTAACAATTACTTTACCAGGCTATGAAAAATCGTCATGGTCATTTTTTTGACCATGACGACCCTAACCTGGTTTGTCTTAGTAAGAGTAGTCACTTTATTTTATTTATACCATGACGACACGTGAATCAGAAAGCCCTGTATGAAATAAATGCTAGGGTCGCAGCGCTGCATATTAAATATTATAATGACTCTATCTGGGGTCGGCATGGTCGTTTCCAATATACCATGACAACACAATCTGTAAAATTAGTTGATTCATTATTTTATAATTGCAAATTCATTAGAAGGGAAAGAAAAGACATACATAGATCATAAATAAAAGGCTTACATAAATCATAAAGAAAAGACTTACATAAATCATAAATAAAAGGCATACATAGATTATAAAGAAAACCATACATACATTATAAAGAAAAGCATACATATGATAGAAACACATGATTAAATTGAATCTAGATCATCGAAATACGCTAAGTTTTCAGCCAAGACTACATAACAAGCATCGTGCCAGAATCTTTTACCACAGTCCGTCTTGTACTGTTCATATGCATGCCTTTTCTGAAAACGGGAATCAACAATAAGTTAGTATTATAATCAAATAGGATTTGATTAACATCTAATTGACATTTACTTACTTGTACCAAGGGTGGGAGTTGAGGATACTACACGATCATGTCCACCAAATTCGTTCTAAAAAACAACATCGATAGTAAATCAATTCGAATCTTTCCTTCACGTCTGTGATTGATCTTGATTTTTGATTGCCGTCTAAAACAAAAAACCCCCCGAAAATACGGTCCCCAAAAGTTGACAAGGGCCCATTTATGTTGATCTTAAGTTGTTCGTCATATTTCCTGACTGACACCCACGCTCTAACTGCTGCAATATCTTCATGGAGAGCGAATTGGCAACCATGATAAAGAAATTAGAAAAAAACCCAAAGATTTGAAAGATGAAAAATAATAAGTGTTTGAGAGACATTATGTTGACAAGAAGGTTTCTTTTATAGAAATCAAAGACCCAACGACTATTTTTTTTTTTAAAATAACCAACTAGCCGTTGCATATAGGTTCATAGGTGATAGATTGGCTAGAGTCGTCATGGTTGAAAATTATAGACCATGACGACCTAATCTAGGAATTTTTGTTTTTCCTGGATGTTTTATTTTCAAGGGTCACATCGGTTCATAGCAGAAACCATAACGACTTTATCCAAGTTTAATATGTCGTCGTCATTGTCGACATTCATAACCTTGATGACTCCATTTGGGAATTTTTTGATTTTTGCTTTTGTAAAACAATTTCATTGAAAAGGAATACATATTTCATAAGAATTTCATTAAAACGAAAATGAATACATCTTTCATACCATAACATTGATGGAAAATAAATAACATTCATAACATTTCCTTTAAAAACTTAATAATATAGGGTGAAATCATAGACACTATTTTTCAAAACGCAATAACAATCTTCATGATCAAACTTTTTCTCTTTGACAACCTCATATCCGTCCCGAGCCGTTTTCCACTGGAAAAAACAAATTGATTTAAGTTAGTATTAGTCAAAACTTTTTTGATGAAACCATATTGACATACTTACTCTTATAACACCCGCCAATGTGGAATCGACTTCCTTTATGGCTTTCACTTGCTCTTTAAAATCTTCACATTCTTTGAAGACTTCTTGGAATCTATTCTTAACGTTGTTGAGTGCTCTCGAACTGCGATTTCTGTCTAACGCCATGAAAATTATGAATATACGGTTCCACCATAAATCGGATTTTTCATTTAAGACATTGTCAGCTGTTATGATCTCCATTTTTTAAGCTCTTCTTCATAGGTTTTCCAAGTCACCCATGCTTAAATATCGATATATCTTCACTCTCAGTGTACGCCATGTTTTTTTCCAGTTTTTTTTGGATGATAAAGAGAGTAGAATGAAATTGAAAATTTAGATCTATGGTTGGGGTTGGGATGAGATGAAAAATTGGTCTTTTTTTATAGATTTTAAGGACCCAACGACTATTTTTTTTAAAAAATTATTCGTTGAGAGACCCAACCATATGGGTTGCAAATAAAAGAAAACAATAAATGCTTCTAGGGTCGTCACGAAGATAATGCAAAACAATGACGACACACAGTGCCATGTAAGTAGTGTCATCAACATGTGATAAACACATTTATGTATCTAATTTGCTCTCAACTTTTACAGTGTTGGAACATTTTGTACTAATATTGTGTTTTTATGTATTTATAGGTATTTTTGGAAAATAAACATTGTTGGAAAAATTGGCTCGAAAAAGTGTTAAAGGCACCCATGAAGAATTACTAAAGTCACCCGTACATTGGATGAAGGCACCCACCTCACTTAATATAAATTTTGAAATAGGCGGGAAACCATATCTTCTCTTCCATGAATCTCTGAGTTCGAGTTTATGAAGATTTTATACGTAATTTTTGAGCTTTAAAACAAAGAATATGCTGGCTTAATTGAGAGTGAGCTGCACATAATCAAAACATACGCAAAATCGAAGCAAAATATCAAATCAGATCACGTGAAGTTATAAGAAAATAATCACCGAATATTTTGCTGTAAATGAAGATTTTTGGAGATTTAATGTGTTGTAGTGTATAAATAGGGGTGCTGGGAAGTCATAGAGGTGGATCAGAGAGATTGGGAGAGCTCAGAGTAATCAAGAAATCACTGAGAAAAAAATTCAGGAAGAATTTTTTTTTTCTGCTGGTGGGAAGAGCAGGAAGAACATAAGGCGTCAGGAAACTGTCGCTGATAGTGTTGCTGAAGCAGTCTTATTTCAAAAAACACCAGAAGTCCGTCCTTTATTTTTTTTTCTTTCTTTTGTAACGCAGAGAACAAGTCTCTGTAACGCTTAGAAGCATTTCTGTTATCCTGTGTTACTATTAATTCATCTTTGTAAACACTTTTTGAGCTATGAAAATCTATTTTGAGGGTGTTTCCGATACAATGAGGAGCTAAACCCCATCTCTGAGGCGACAGAGGAAGCTAATTTTCCAAAGATTATGTGGTAATGTTTATCTAATTGAATCTATGCAATTTATTTATGATTAATAGCCTTGGGTAAAAATTGAATTAATAATTTTCGTTAAGTAATTGTGATTTTGTTAGATGGTACATGCTTTGGCCTAGGTTTTAGATGTTCCATGCTTTTGTTATACAATTGTTCTTTCGAAAATCTACTTGTTGCTATATTTTAGAATCCAATTAAACGTAGAATTGCATAATTATAATTATTGAATTTAATCATTTTAAAAATTGGAAATTAGTGGAATCCTAGTCTCAGTTTTCTCTCAACTTCATTATCAATTTTATTTGAGTTTTGCTATTTCTAGTCTTAGAAATTAGATTTAAAAACCTTTTTTCACAAGTTCGAAAAAAACCCTATTTACCACAATCTACAATCACATCAACATGCTAAAATAGACAATGACGAATCTAAAACCTGGAGAAAACATATATATGATAGACCAATAAGGTCATCATGGTAGATAGTTTGTGACTATGACGGCCCTAGCTAGCAATTTTTTGGGTTTTCCTGGATGTTTTGTTGTCAAGAGTCACATAGGTTCATTGCTAAGACCATGAAGACCAACATCTGCCATTATTTTGGAGGGATTGAGTCATCATGGTCGACACAAATATACCATGACGACTCCCTTATGAAGAATATGTTGATTCAGTATTTTGGGAATTTGTAATTGCAATTTCATTAAAAGGAAAAGGCATACATAGATCATAACATAACATTACAATAAATTTAATCAATTCCATAGATCATTGAAATACGTGAAATTTTTGGCAAACACTTCATAGCATGCATTATGCCTGAATCTTTTGCCACAGTCCGTCTTACATTGTTCATTAGCAAGATTTTTCTGAAAATGGAATCAATAATAAGAGTTGGTATTATAATCAAATAAATTCCGATTTGATTAACATCTAATTGATATGTACTTACTTGTTCCCAAATTTCGAGTTGGGGATACATCTCGATCATGTCAACCAAATTAGTCCTAAAAAAAAATCATCGATCGTAGATCAATTCAAATCTTTCCTTTACGTTTGTTATTGATCTTGATTTTTGATTATCGTCTAACGCAACAAAAACCCAAAAAATACTATTTCAAAAAGTTGTCAAGGGCCATTTGTCTCATCACCATCATCTTCAGTTTGTCTTTGTCATGGTATGAAGTCACATATGGAATATAGGAGGCAGAAGAAGAAGGGGAATACTCTAGTTCGTTACCTTCTTGTGCACGTTCACGAATGACAAAAGGTATCTCATTCGGTTTTTTTTTTCACGATACGGTTCATCCCCCAAGAATTTCTCGTTGCAGGGAGGTTTTGAAGAAGGAGCGGGTAGATGTTTGCCTTTTCCTTTCTTTGTCTTTTTAAGCATACTACAATTGAAAATACACAAAAATCAAGAAATCAGTACCACATTCATAGACTCAGAATATGGGTCGTTATGGTCTAAATTTGCGACCATAACGATCCTTAGGTAAACCATGACGCCCCTCTCTAATACAATGACGACCCTTGGCAACTTCAAAACTAAGGTCGTCATGGTTTTAGGTAAAAACGATGCGACCCGAAACCGACCCTTCTTCTTCAGCAAAAAAACCAGTAATGGTTGTCATGGTCCCAAATTAAAGACCATTACGATTTTTCATAATTGTAACATACATATGAAAAGTCATCATGGTATTTAATTTGGTACCATGACGATCCTTTTTCTGAAACTGCAACTTTGCATTTACATACCTAATTTGACACTAAAAACATACATACAAACAATCACAACAAGTAGAGTAATTGGTTTTAGTCTCTCTACGATTTTAGGGTTATCTTGTTCTCTTTGATAATGCTTCGTACGAACCATGTTTGTAGAAGAAGTTAATCGTCGATTAAAATTTTCGAGTCGACGATTACGACGATGAATTGATTTCGAAAAGAAAAAAATGGAGGAAGAGGGGTCCTTAGGTTTAGAGGAGAGGGAGATGGGTGAGTTGAATTTCTGATTTTTAGTTTTGAAATAGAACGAGACTTAGTATATTAGCTATAGTAGGATTTTAGGATTAGTTATTAGGGAAGGGTAACTTAGTACTTACACCACCTTTTGGATCCCCCTAAAATTTATGGAGTGTGTTAAGATTTCCAATTTCCCTCTATTACTTTTTCAAACCCCCAATTAATCCAAGCTCAAAAACCCCATTTTAAAACCTAAAACCTAGTTACATAATGGTGTACTTTTTTTTTATGAATGATGGGATTTATCCGAAGGATCCATTTAATGAGTGGTCCATCCATTTGAAGTAGTTTAACTGGTGGTCATTTTTTATTTTTTTGGACCAAAAACATTGATCCCAGGCCATACATATGCTGAACTTCTAAGTCGTTTTTTCTTAATACCGGAAAAAACCTCATGTATATAGGAAGATTCTAGGTTAATATTATTAATTTTTTCCAGTTTTTGTTCTCGATTAAGTGGGCTCTAGGGATTATTTCCCGTCTTAGTTTTTTCTCTCTCTTTCTTTCTCTTGTTTGAATAACTAGGTTTTGAACTTAAAATTGAGAAGAAATCAAAACTAAGATTTTGATTTTATTGATAGTGATTGTCAATTTGTATTTTCGGAATTAGGTTTTTAATTAGAAGAAAAGATGGTGGAAAAAGGTAAAGCTGAAGAACAAGATTTTGAAAGTGATGGTGAACAAAAGGAGATAAAGAAGATTCGAGAATGGATCAGGATCGGTGAAGAAGAAGAAAATATGGTTTCATCAATTTTGGATTTTTACTTGAACTTTTGAAACGAATCCAAAATCCATTAAGGCTAGGTCAATTTTTGGTTTGTTTAGAGTACATATTTTGTTCAAGCTATTCGATTGATTGATTCTATGCAAAAACATGTTTTTGTTTGAGTTTCCAACAGTACATATTTTTTTTTATACTGAAGATAATAAAAGTTATTTTATGATAATACAATTATTATTTGTACTAAAGATAAGCTGTTATTATATTTATTTTCTTTTTGTTAAAATCATATTTTTGTTTGATTTATTATATGATCCAACAATACATTTTTTTTTGTACTAACATCTTGCATGTTTACAAGGAAGGGCGTTCAAGCATAAACTATGTTTTTTATGTACATACCAATATTTGCTATTGGATGTATCAAAAATATACTGCATGTTATATTGGGATGGGTACATATCAATATTTATAGTTGGATCATAGTAATTTTTTTAAGTATTATGTACCGGTAGAAATGTTTCGGGCTTTGTCATGTACCGGTAGAAATAATCTGGCTTGATTTAATTTATCAGTTTCCATAATAAGGGTAGTTCAGTATGAGTTTAAGAAATAATTGCTTTAGGGTAACTGTCCTTGAGTTTCACATTAGGTGACTGATGTAATAATAGTTGTAGGATACAATTATTTCAGGTGAAAGCATTTAAGTCCAATGACTGTAAGAACTCGGAAGTTAAGAAAAAAAATCCTATTTTCCTCTTTGGAAGAATTTTTCAGGATCTTTTCGTAGAGAGAAGGTAGCTTGCTACCATTAATTCAACTCAATCTTGTATTGATACAATATAATTGGTTCCAGATTTATTTTTGGGACCTGTACCAATGAAGTTAAGTGAGAAACCAACCATTAAAGATGTTCACGGGATTGTTCAGGCCAACTCCGATGAAATCTCTAATCTTAAGAAACGATTCGATGATGAATCAGCTGCTCTTGTTGCTGCTGAAGTTCGTACGAATGCAAATTTTTCTCTTCTTGTCAAAGCAATGGGTATTGCTCCACCATTTGAGAATGAAGCTTCTGATCAGACCATAGATCGTGGTTTAGTTTTTGGCTCTAAGCACGATTCAAACCAGGGGATGAATGGGTTTCGTGATATTGTTAAACTTCTTATGGTAAGTTTTTTGGTACCCCCAAAGTTGGTTGTCCGAGATTTGAAGACACCGATCCAAGGGGTTGGGTTCAAAAGTGTGAAAGGTGTATTTTGTTTCAGAGTTTGCTGATTCAGACCGCGTTGATATGGCAGCCATTTAATTTCACTCTAAAATTGATCCATGGTTTTTAAATTATCAGCAGGGTAAACATAGTACGTATTGGGATACATTTGTCTATTATTTGTGTGTTAGATTTGATGATATAGCTAATG
The DNA here is from genome assembly GCA_023531435.1 of Papaver californicum. Taxonomy (NCBI): domain Eukaryota; kingdom Viridiplantae; phylum Streptophyta; class Magnoliopsida; order Ranunculales; family Papaveraceae; genus Papaver; species Papaver californicum. Next base: position 4,643,974 of record JAJJMC010016780.1, read on the forward strand.
ATAATTATATTGGTAGATTGAACAAGTTATCTCAAACTACTACTGTGGAAGAGTACTATGATAGATTTGAACACTTTAAAGCTTATATGGTGGACAATAATCCCACTCTGCCTGAGAGTTTTTATACACTAAGTTTCATTAGTGGCTTAAAGGATGAAATCCGTGCTATTGTGCAAATGTTTAAACCGGAAGATACTTCTAGAGCTTTGTACTTAGCCATAATCAAACAGGTCTCACTTGTTACTTTTGTGAAGCAAGTAAAACATCTTTCTCGACCTTTCTATCCATCTCATATTTCTGTCCCTCACACTTCCTCCACAATCAAACCATTCTTTTCTTCTTCTTTTACTTTTAATAAACCTTCTACTTCTTCTACCCCTCCTATTATCACCCATACTACACCCACTAAATCAGACCCACACTTCCACCTGTAAAGAAAATTACTCCTCAAAAAATGAAAGCTTGCAGGGATAAAGGTCTATGTCATAATTATGATGAGTTTTACAGATCAAGACATATGTGCAAGTCCTAATAACTTTTTATGCTCATTGCTACTGATGAGGATGTAAGTGACTAGGGTGATTTGTCCACAGATGAAGTTTCGACAGTCTCTCCTTCTAGTAGTGACATTACTATGGAAATCTTACTACATTCCCTGACTGAAAACCATGCATTCGACACTATCCGTATTTCTGGCCATATCAACAAATAACCATCATGGTTTTGATAGACACGGGAAGTATTCATAGTTTTATCGACTCTCACATTACAGATAAACTTGGTCTTCATGTGTCTCCAATAGGTCACATGCATGTTACTGTTGCAAATGAAGACAACATTATAAGCAAAAGTATGTGTGCGAACCTTTATTGGGAAATGCAAGGATTTTATTTCTCTCCTGACCTACGAGCTCTTCCACTTGGCGGCTGCGATATAGTACTTGGTGCTGATTGGTTGTACCAACTAGGTGATGTGCTTCTTAACTTTGCTCAGCTCAGAATTTCATTTGTGCATCCAGGATGTCAAATAACATTACATGGAAGCTCTTCTAAACCTTCTCCCAATCTTATTAGTGGAACTTCTTTTAAGATATTCATTAAGAGTAAAGCCCCTACATTGATTGGTCAATTTTTTTTTCTGTTACTGACACTCCAATATTACCAATTCCAAGTGAAATTTCTATATTACTAGAGTCATTTGCTGATGTCTTTGCTGAACAAACCAAACTTCCACCTTCCAGAACTTTGGATCATACAATTCCACTCAAACCTAATTCAACACCTACATTGCAAAGACCTTATAAATGCCTGTATGTTCATAAATCTATAATTGAGAAGTTAGTGTAAGACATGCTTTCTGCAGGATTAATCCAACACAGTCAAAACCCAATGCTTCTCTGATACTTTTAATCAAGAAAAATAACGCTACGTGGAGATTTTATGTTGATTATTGCAAGCTCAATGACATGAATATAAAAGATAAGTTTCATATCCCTCTAATTGATGAATTTCTTAATGAGTTGCATGGTTCAAACATTTTTTCCAAGATTGACTTACGTTCTGGATTCATCAAATTCTAGTATATACCCCAAATATTTCGAAAACTCTTTTTCGCATTCACCATAGCCATTTCGTTTTTCGTGTAATTCCATTTGGCCTTACTAATGCACCTGCAAATTCCAGGCGCTTATGAATGAAGTCTTTAGCCATTTATGTGAAAGTTTGTTCTGGTGTTTTTTGACGATGTTCTTGTCTATAACTCATATGTTGCAGATCATCTGAAACATCTTCACTTGGTTTTGTCTTTACTATGCCAGCATTCCCTGTTTTCTAAGCTGTCTAAATAAGCATTTTCCGAACCTCAGCTAGAATACTTTGGCCATGTGATCACTGGTGATGGTGTAGTTGCAAATCCTGACAAGGTTGCTGCTATGGTGAGTTGTCCTCAACCTAAGACATTGAAGCAACTTAGAGGTTTTTTGGGCCCTATAGGTTACTATAGGAAGTTCATCCAAGGGTGTGGCACCATTTGTAAGCCTCTAACAGACATGTTGTAACACCCGTAATTTTCACATGACGCTTACTTAGGGATGCGTCATGGCATGGGATGAAGCTTCATCCTAAGCTTATAAGGCTTACTCAGATATGCAGTAAGGTGTGGATGCATTAGCCCTGGCACAATTGGCCTTCATGCTAACTAGATGGCGGATTAGCCTCGAAGTTGGCTAACCAGTTAGCGGATTTTCCTAGAGGCGCCAACAAGTTGGCATTTTTTCCTAAAGTGCAGTCGATGGATGACACTTCCCTTTCTTTTATTTATTTGTAAAAATGCGAATAAAACATATATAGGGAGGGAGCTTTGCTTTAATGTGCATGAGCGGTAATGCACATATATATGCGATGTGGCCTATACGTTGGTGCATACTTGATGCTTAAGCATCAATATGCATGTAGCTTAGACGATAAAGCTTGATTTATGCGAAAGTATCATTCATCCATGTTGAGTACTCGAGAATGCATTATGCATGCTAAGTAGTGGTAGTTATGCACAAGATGGTGCACGCAATTGCGAAAGTCCCTTGGCCTATACGGACTAGGCTTTGCTTGGCCTTTGGACTTGCAACGAAGTTGGAATTGATGTTAGCTTTTCCTTAATAGGATTAAGTTGCTTGTTCTTTTTGAATTGACACTAGGGATGAGCTACTGTCATGCTTGATCCCTTCAAGGTAAGGGTTGGGTACGTAGGCAGCCGCAATGCAATGCATTAAGGTGCAACATCTTGTCGCTCATATCATCTAATTTAGAGGTGATTGCGACATTATGGTAACTCGTATCATCTGGCTTGGAAATGCTAAGTCAAGAGATGATTGTTGCCACACTTGATGAGGTAGTTGCAATCCCATTCGATGGATTGTTCATACTTCCCATCAACCGTTACGGCATGGAATGGCATGTGCCTGGATGTTGCACCCTTGGAAAGAACAAGATCAGTGCATACTCCAGCGCACGGTGGAAACAGAGTTAAGAAATTGGAAATTAGACTTGAAATGGCCTAGGTTCTAGTCCAAGGCATGAGTTAGGCCTGGACAATGCTTATATGTATGTGATGCTTTCCCCAAGCATTCACCGTTGGTTTTAATGGCCCTTTACCTCTTGTAGAACAAGGGTGAGTTGGAACGGTATGGAAACTATGTTTCGAGTATCATGCTTACAAAACATGCTTAGAAAGGCAAATATACCTGCATATGACCGAGAGAAGTTAAGCTTTAAGGTCCGGTTACTATATTTTAAGTCGCGCATCGGGGAGTTCTGGCCTGCCCAGTGCATAGCGTCGGAGGCGGAATTTTCCGGTCTGTGACATATGTTGAAGAAGGATTCATTCTTTTGAACTGATGATGCAACTGGAGCTTTTTCTACAATTAAATCTCTATGACTTCAACACCAGTTTTAGCCTTACCTGATTTCAACAAGACCTTCATATTGGAAACTGATGCATGTTCAAGGGGTGTAGGAGCTGTACTTATGCAGGAGGGTAGACCAATTTACTTCTTCAATAAACCTTTAGGACCAAAAGTCTTGGCCTTGTCCACATATGGAGTTTTTGGTTATTGTAATGGCTGTTTAGAAATGGAAACCCTATTTGAGCAGTAACCAGTTTGTTATCCACACAGATAACCAAAGCTTAAAGTACTTAATGAAACAGAAACTCTCTACTTCCCTACAAAAAAATGGCTGATAAAGTAAATGGGTTTTGATTATGTGATCAGATATAAGAAATGTTCAGACAATAAGGTTGTTGATGTATTGTCTAGGTTACCAACTGAATTCTCATTCTTCCTTATCCTTATCTCAACCTTAATGGGCACAAGACATCATCTCTAGCTATGAGTTAGATGCTGTGGCTCAACAACTCATTTCTCAACTTCTTGTGCATCCAACTCTGCATCATTATACTTACCAGGAAGGTGATTTGAGGTTTAAAGGGAGACTCTATATTGGATCAGGTAATGATATTAGATCTTCTATTCTGCATTCCTTACACTCTTCTGCTGTGGGTGGCCATTCTGGCATTGTGGGTACTTATAATAGAGCTAAGGCTCATTTCTTTTGGCCACACATGAAACATGGCATAATTCAGTTTGTCTCCACTTGTGATATATGCCAATATAACAAAGGTAACCAATCATTTCCTGGGGGCCTTCTCTAGCCTCTCCCCATCCCTGACACATCATGGAAAGACATATCATTAGATTTCATAGAGGGGTTACCTATGTTTCATAGAAAGAATGTCATCTTAGTGGTTGTTGATAGACTTACGAAGTATAGTCACTTCATTCCTCTTAGTCACCCATTCACTGCCATCACAGTTGCTAAGAAATTTCTCTCCAATATATTCAAATTGCATGGGTTGCTGATGCGTGTCGTAAGTGCAACAAATTACTCGATATATTTCCCACTAATTAACTAGTAATATAGAGGTAGTAAGGTTCGTTCCCATAGAGAGCTGTGTAATTAATAGGTTATTTAGATTAGCAAAACTAGAATAAATACTGAAGGGGGCGGGGGGGGGGGGTTTGTGAATTAATTAACTAAAAATAATAAGAAAGAAATTTGATTAGGGAATCATTCGCCGTTACCAAACATTGACTGAATTAGTATACTTATATATCTTTCGTCAGAACCATTCATCACCAACCATAGAATAACAGCTAGCTCAGTGCTATCCCCAAAACTCCTTTTATCACTGAATGCCGAAGCTCTCGAACACCAGATTCTATTCAACTGAGCCACCAAGTAGTAGATCACTCAAGGTGTAACACAATTGAACGCTTTAGGTTTTGTGAATTTAGGTTGATCCTAGCAATTAAACTCTTAGCTCAAGGTCCACTTTTTGGTGGTATCTTTATTCGCAATTGCTCCACAGAATCCCTCTTCAAGGTCTCGTGATTTCTACTTGTGTAGAGAGTTATTAGACTATTACACTTATCTCACAACTCTTTACTAGCAATAGAATAATCAATAAATTAATTTAACGTGCACTCCAAACAATCTAAGAATTACCCATAATGTGATATAGTAATTGATAAATAATCAAAACTCCAAACAAATCAATTGACTAATTAAGTTTCACGCCCTGAACATAAAAATCATCTGTAATCAATTAAACTTAGCTACACATAATGTTCATGAAAAATAAAAAGAAAATACAAAACCAAAAGAAATCAACTCAAACCAATATCACCAAAAGGTCCAGCTTCACTGTTAGGTATATGGTAGTTGCTGTAGTCCAGTGGAGTTAGTGTAAAAGGCCTGATGGTGTTATAACTGTTGTGTGAACTGGTGGAATGGTAATTGGCGGAACTGGTTATGGGTTGGAGATGGAAGTGAAAGTTGAAAAGGTTTGGGGTCTGTTGGAGGTGATAGCAGTCGGTAGAGGTATATCAAATTGTGTTTCACGGCTCTTATTTATAGATGCCACTAGCCGCCTCAACTAGAGTTTCACCAGAGATATGACTCTGGAATATTGAAAATTTGAAACACGTCCACTAAATTTCGTACACGGCTTATAGCCGCCTTCCTCTTTTAATTCTTTCCTTATCCTGCCCACGCCTTTCAATCAGATCCTATATATTTTCCGTCTCTACTTTCTCGGCATCTAACTCTTTCTCCCAGTACTGTAAGTTATTCATACCCAACCAAACTCTATCTTCCGCGTATTTCTATCGAATTTCTAAAGCTCGGTCACACTGCTCCCATGTCTTCAACTGCCGTTAATATCTCTTCAGCCTATTCATTCACTTCACAGCAAAACCCACCATCACTCAAACCAAACTCGACCCATCACTCATCATATATTAACTGCCACCATTATTAACTGCTTCTACTCTAAACTCATCTCTTCCAGGCTCCAGAACTCCATCACCGACTCCTAATTTTCCACTAGCTGCTCACTCGAGTTCACTTCCTTTCACCATCAACCCATTCTCGACCATCGCTGAGTTCTTCTCCAACAGACTATCAACCATTAATAGCTTACCATCTGACCGTGATCATCATAATCATTATTTGTTTCGATCAAAGAGAACCCAAGCAACCACAACTCCATCTTCATCTCACTGAATATTTCGCTGCCATCATTAACCACAGGCTCCAACTACCTTTCTCGTTGATTTGAGTCCATCACAGACTCGATCGTGAGTAGTAACATCAACCTCTTCCAATTCTTCTAACCCCACAGCAGCAACTCCCTCATCATTCTTCTGTCACTCTAATGAACTTATTCTCACTGTAAACCCATAGTTCTATTTATATTCCACTGCAATAATCTCGACCACCTTCTCTGTTATAACGAGAGATCAAACGAGAACAATAATAGAGATCGAGACACAGAGATTTACGTGGTTCACTAACTGTTACGTTAGCTACCTCCACGGCAGAGAAACCAGAGTTTTATTGCTGAGCAGAATACCAAAGATACTTACTCTAGGTACAACGTATGCATATATATAGGGCAAAGAAATAAACCCTAATTCGACTAGAAAGCGAAAACAATCCCAGTCATAATACATTACGTATACCGTTTAGGCGGGGGGCTCTGCCCCTCGGACTCCCCGTAGTATTCCGGCAAACAAATGATTCAAGGCATATCAACATTCTCCTATTCAGCTCATCTTCTCCATGTTCTTCTTCACCACTTCCCTGTAAATCCCGCTTCTTCCTTGTTCGAATTCTCTGTCCATTCTCTCGACTCCATTCCAACCGACAACCTCCATCAGGTTCATCTCCGTGATCAATGATCATCATCAAAGTCTCTTCCACCATCCCATAACCACCATTGATCGTTAAACTCGAGTTCCTCCATTTGCCATTAATACCCTTGATCATCCTCTCGGTTGCAGCAAAGCTAAAATACAGTTGAGAAACCTGATTCGAACATTAGGTTTGTTAAAGAAGATGGCATCCCTTAACAATTCATCTGGTGTCATTATAAATTTTCAAATATTGGCAGCCCTTAGTAGAAACGAAGGTACCTTTATAAATTCCATTAAACTCTCGTTGTACTGTCAGTTCCGGGGCACCGACAAGCCTAATTTCTCGTTTTGTCCATAACTTCCTCATACGAAATCGGAGTGCCTTCATTCTTTCGTTGTTAGCTTCGTTCTTCGTTCTCTACGTAATGTTGGACGAGTTCACCTGGTATTTGACCCTTCTTCATTTGTAGCACTTATTTTCTTGCACAATTAAATGTCAATTCACTTTTTTTGGATGATTTCACCTACTAAAAGATAACTAAACAAAAAAAAAAACGTAATACGCAATAATTCACAAGAAACCTAGCAAATAATAGCATGAAATTGACACTCTAAACATGTAAAATATGCAGTTATCAGTTGCCCAACTCTATTGTCAGTGACAGAGATAAGATCTTTATAAGTCTGTTTTGGCAGGCCTTTTTCAAATCCTTGGGTACTACATTGAAACTAAGTACAACTTACCATCCTCAGACAGATGGTCAAACTGAGAGAAAAAATGCATGTGTTGAGCAATATTTTATATGCATGACAAGTTCACATCCTAAGCAATGGGTGCAGTGGTTAGCTTTGGAAGAATATTGGTTCAATATTAACTATCACACAAGTGTTAAAATGTCTCCATTTCAATCCTTGTATGGCTACCAACCTCATCACTTGGTGTTTCCCATTCCTGCTCCTACTTCTGTAGCCACAATAGAAGATTACTTACAAGAAAGAGATACTATGTTTCAGCTGCTCAAGAATGATCTCTCAAAAGCTCAGAGTCGGATGAAATTTTATTGCCGACTAGAAAAGGTCATATAGAGTGTTTGAAGTGGGAGACATGGTGTTTCTAGAGCTACAACCTTATCGACAGACTTCAGTTGCTATGAAGAAGAACTTCAAACTTTCTTCCAAGTATTTTATCCCTTTTAAAGTACCCCAACGCATTGGTGTTGTTGCTTATAAGTTGAAACTGCTAGTGGGATCCAGGATTCACCCTGTTTTTCATGTGTCACAACCGAAGAAAAAGGTTGGCCTGAATGCATCAACTCTGCCTCAACTTCCCTTGGTTGATCACAATGGACACTATGTGGTAGAACCATTGGATGTGCTAAATCACATACTTATTCTCCGTGCTGGATTTTCAGTCCCTTAATTCCCGGTTTATTGGTCTAACTCAGCTCCAGAAGACGCGACATGGGAGGACACTACACATATCAAGGCTATATTTCTAGACTTCATCCTTGAGGACAAGGATTCTTAAATGAGCGAGGCAATGTCATGTACCGATAGAAATGTTTTGCTACTACTTTTTTGGAAGATTAGATGTAGATTTCTTCATAGATTTAGATAAAATCGGGGTTTTTATATTTTCGCATGATTTCTTCATTGTAAATCTAGGTTTTGATGATTTCCTATAATTTAGTTGGATAATATTCATCATGTGATCCGATCGTTTTCTCTGTTGATTTTTGATTGAAGAAAAGAGAAAGAGAAAGAGAGAAGAATAAGGAAGACAAAGAGAAATAACGAAAGATAAGGGAAGATCGTGTTTTAGTTCACACATTTGGGTGAAGGGTATATATATTATTTTAATGATTTAAACTTTTTTGGACTTCCAAGTAAATGGTTTTTCCCACTGGACCCTAGGTTAACTACTTGGTTGGGCTTTGGACTAACCAGAAAATCTCCATTATCTGAATGTAATATGACATATAATCCATGTGAAAGTCGGTCCGTGAGAGCCGATCATTATAATGTCAAATTTTTTGGTTTTTTATAGATTATTGTTGTTTTTTTTCCTTTGAAAGTAAAGGTCATTCTCTTAGGTAATAACAAAATCCATTCATTACTTGTGACGAAAAAATATTATGTGAATCGGTCCTTTAACTCATTCCTCTATTCTCCATGATCTCTACTTCTTTGATTATTCATCATGTTTTTGTTTTTCTGCTTCTTTGTGTTTGTAGCTTTTTCTGGTTTATATGTTTTCAAGTGATATTCAATATTAATTGTTAGATAATATAATTGAAATAAGACTTTAAATGAAATTTACAATGTGGTTCGGTTGTTCTTTATCTTCGACATCTTGTATTTAGTGGGAACAGTTAACCGTCACTCATTATCCCAATCCGTTTTTTATCCTGCCGCATCCATTTTCCAGGTAGGCACTACTCTTATTTGGAGTGCCGTTCTCAGGATCAATTTCTTCACACAGAGGTTGGTATTTATTGTGCCCCGTTCACTTCGGAGAGGGTGTCCCTCTCCTCCATTATAAATTTCAGAAGACATTTAAAATTACTATCATTTTTTCCATAAATTATAGGACTATTAATTTTTATACTACTTTGTGTCCCATACTACCGCTAGGGGTTTTCTTAAGGACAATCGGTTTATTTTTACCGAGATTTTTTATTATTTGAGGTACATTCCAAATTGTTATACCTTGGGGGTCCGCATGGGGAAGGAAAAGATTTAAATTCCCCCTTCTCCATTATCCAAGGGTGTAGAAAAAATTACAGCATGTGGATACCATATTTCTCAACATATCTAATGACCCAAGATGCTAAAATATAGGGATGCCAAGCCCAAATACATGTAAAAGAATACTTTAGAATGTTTAACTTATCCGTAGTAACTGTAAGTGGTAACAAACCATAAAAATATGTCTCATGATTTATATAAATAAAGACCCTTATCCTCTGAGGTCAGGTCATTTGTTTGTTCACTTAATAGATAATAATCTTAGTCCTTTTAGTGAAGTTCTTCCTAAACTATGCTTTCCTTATCTTAATTAATTTACCTTATGCTGTTCTTATGTTTATCTGGAGTTTATACTTATTTTTCTATACTCGGTGTGTTATCTAATTAATAGTAACTACACAAAGAGAAGACAATAATGTAGTTGATTCGCTTGTCAAGAAGTGTTTAGAAGAATTTTTAAAGGAATTTAAGTGACGTCTTTATGAGTAGAGCCTTCACTCGTTATGTTAATTAAATTTCTTTGCTTTTTAGCTTGTAGCTATTTCATCAAAAAATAAAAAGAAGAATAATATGTAATAACTATATGTGTATTAAATTCTAAAAAATTATGTTTCAAAAACAAAAACAAAAACAAAAACAAAAACAAAAACAAAAATATAAGAAAATAGTAAAATTAATTCAATCACTCCGTAATACTTTTAATTATGTGAGCTCCTACGTTAAATGGTGATGGGACCTCGTTTTCTATTGGATGAAAAAGGGAGTTTGGGATTAGCTATTCTAGGAGGGATACATGACACATCCAAATTGGTGCAATTATTTTAGGGTGATTTGAACCTACTCCGTGAATGGATGTTCTAATAAAAAATAGTTACACTTTATTTACATCAAGTATTTAAACGTGTCAGGTCAGGCTCATCTCCGATAGGTAAAATTTACCTTATCTCGACGGTCATGAATTTAGTTTCATCCATCCGATAACTCATCTCGCCTCCAACAACAATCTTATTTTATTTATACATGAACTCGAACAACACCTCCACAAAGTTATTTGTCACCCATTTTAGTTGCAAAAACATCCTTATATTAGAATCTTATTCTGGACGCTCCAGTTTCATGTATAAATATAGGTCACAAATATTAGTAAAAGCTCACCGTGAAATTGTATCTGAAACGATCCTAGCTATTTAGTCGGATGCAAGCATAAAATTATGAGTTAGAGACCAAAATGGCAAAAGTCCAAAGTAAATGTCATAGGCCACTAATATCAATTAAATTGATCACCCAAGTTTAGGTGGCACAAGTTTGGTTACGAGGACCGTGGATACTAAAAAGTTTAGCCCAGCATAATTTTAGTCGTATATAAACTAGTAGCCCATCATCCAACACCCATAAAGTATGCTTTGAAAAAAATAATAATAAAAAAATAGGCCATGGGTTATAAGCCCAAAGGTGTCACTCTCCAACTAAATAAAACCCAACAAAACAAATTTAACACAAAAAACCCATTATAATCCAACTGTCCATATTACCCTTGCTTATTATTCAACCCAACTTCAGAAACCATTCACGCCCATCACGCCCACTACGCACGCCCACCTTCATTTAACGCCATTTACACCATTTTTTCCCTCTTAACTTCTATCATCTACCATGTCCAAAATTCATACCTGAACACCTGAACCAACATCATCAGAGAAAAACACCTGAACCAACATCATCGTTATCATCAATCATATCAAAAATTATCACATTAATCTCCCTGAAACAAAAGTCATCACCTAAATCATCATCAACAGTAGAATTCGAGTCGTAATCAACCTAAATTTCTGATTCTAAAACGATTGTTGATCATCAACAGTAGAATTTAGTCTTCTACTTTTAACTCATCATAATCTACCTGAAGTTTCTATTCAATTCTGTCACAGTTTAAACCTAAGAAAAATCACTGAAGATCATTAAACATGGTGAAGAAACAAGACAAGAAGATGAAGAAAAAACTCAATACACCAGTTAAGAAACAAGAATCTACGAAAGGTAAATTAAAGTTTATAGTTTCATCATATTCTGTGATTGTTTATGGTTGAAAATCAAAATGCATTTGGTAAATAAGGTTTCATCATATTCTGCATGTTTATGATTTTTAGTTTCCTGATTTTGGTTTCGTCGATGTATTTGGTTAATAAGGTTTCATCTCTTTCGAAATTACAGGTTTCATAGTTAGGTTTCAGTTACATTTTTCTGAAACTAGGTTTCATTGATTTTCATCTGTTTCAACGTTTGGATTTCATCTGTTTTAACCTAAATTATTGTGTTGGAACCCAAATAGGTTTCATCCTATTCAGTGTGTGGCTGTGACAACAATGTTGGTGGTTTTTTACATAATTGGTATTATGATGGAACCCAAAAAGGTTTCATCCTAATCTGTGCATGTTTGTGACCAACAAATGTTGGTGGTTTTTTACTTAATTGGTATATGATGGAACCCAAAAGGTTTCATCCTAATCTGTGTATGTTTGCGACCAACAATGTTGGTGGTTTTTTACTTAATTGGTATTATGATGGAACCCAAAAAGGTTTCATCCTAATCTGTGTATGTTTGTGACCAACGATGTTGGTGTTTTTTAAAAAATGCATGTTTTGATGGACTCAAAAAGGTTTCATCCTATTCTGTGTATGTTTGTGACCAACAATGTTGGTGTTTTTTTACTTAATGCATGTTTTGATGGAACCCAAAAAGGTTTCATCCTATTATGTGAATGGTTGTGACTAAAGAATGTTGGTGTTTTTTTACTTAATGAGTGTTTTGATGGAACCCAAAAAGGTTTCATCTTATTCTGTTCTGTTTGTGCTAATGGTTTACTTATTCTGTAACAGGAAAAAAATATATTCCAGATCCATACAGATGCTCATTACAACATTTGTGTGCAAAGGCACCAAAAATAAAAGCATTGATACAAACTAAAGAAAAACACATGAAGGCACTTGCTGCATGTCCATTCTGGCGTTTCTTCAAACCGTTCTTCGATGGTACCCTTCAAGCAGAAAAATTAAAGAAAACAACAAGAGCAGTTCAGATGATCTTAGGGTCATTTTATAGAAGTGTAAAGGATGATAAACCAGATTGTTTCAAATTGATGAGAGCAAGGAATATGATACTACAGACAACACCTGAACAGTTCGCTGTCATCTTTGGTCTAAAAATGATGAAGAATGTAGATATACACCAAGATGTTGAGCTGAAGAAAAAGGTGAACATGTTTCAAGTTGAGTATTTTAAAGGAGCTAAGAAGATGAGGAAAAATGATATTGTCAGAGCTATGATGGAAACAACAGCAGATGAAACCAAAGCTGAAGACTTCGTCAAGCTATTCATACTATATCTCTTGGTTTCGATATTTGTCCCAAATAAAGGTGGGCAAAATCTGACATCAAAATACTTGTACCAAGTATTTGAGATGAATAAAGTGTGTCGGCCTGATGTTTTGCATGAAAATCTAATTGAGTCTATAATTAAAGCTGAAGAAGTTGATGATGTATCAGGTTGCGTCATTTACCCACTGGTAAGTTAAGTTTTGTTTCTTTTGATTCATAAAATGTTTATTTTTTTATTTTTCCCAGGTTTGATTACTAATTTAAATGTTGAATTGTGTATTGATTTTTTACAGTATTGGTTTGCTGAGATGACAAACATCACTTTGAGAGAAGATGAGAGTGAAATGTACGCAAGGTTCGCTAGATGGAACCTTGATGAAATAAGCAAGCAAGTGGTGAATAATTTTGATGATCTCTCCAACAAACCAGAAATTTTCTCCAAGGTAAAAGCAACAACAGTTCTTGTTTGTTTATAATTTTTAATGTCTGCACCTTATTCAAGATGAAAAAGCAAAACTATGGAACAAAAAAAGGTTTCATAGTTTATTTAATACCAACTTATTAATCATAACTTTTCTTGTATTCCACAGATGAATGTGGGTTACCGTCAGGGGTCCTTCATGTTAGAATATAATGAACAAGAAATACGCTTGGTCCAGCGTATATAGGAAGAGGAAATTCAGTTTGAAGAGTACATAGATGGTGAAGGAAATGAAGAGGAAAATGCAGATGTTGGTGGTAAAAGAAATGAAGAGGATAATGAGATGGTTGGTGAAAGAAATGAAGATATTGGTTCTGAAAGAAATGAAGAGATGGTTGGTGAAAGAAATAAAGTGAGTGTTGAAACTGGAAATGAAGATACCACATACAAGGAAAAATATAAGTGGGCAAGAATTTTGATTGACAAGCTTACAAGCATCGGTAACAATGGGCTTTCGGAAGAAGATCAATCGATTCTCGCAAAATATGATGCTGAAGATAAGTTAGAACTAGAACCAATGAGAAAGACTTACGTGAGAAAGAAACGTAAGCGAGATGAAGCTGAAACAGTTTCATACACTGAACAAGATATGGAGGAATTGATAACCAATACTATAAAAATTATGGATGCAATGGTAGAACAAGATGATGTGAATGTTGAGGTTGAAGAAGATAGATAATAGAAGTCTGACAATGATGAGGTGATAATTTACTATACTTTGTTTTGATTTGATTTGATTTGATTTGATTTACTATAATTTGTTTTCTGAAATCAATAAATATTACAGGTAATGAATATATTTGAAGAAACAGAACAACATGATGCATTTGGAACCTGAAAAGGTTTCAGCTCATGAAGAAGTTCAGGATCAACATGATGCAGTGGAACCTAAAGAGGTTTCAGCTCATGTTGAAGTCCAGGAGCAGAATGATGCAGTGGAACCTGAAAAGGTTTCACCTAATGAAGAAGCTCAGATCCAACATGATGCAGTGGAACCTAAAAAGGTTTGTAGATGCAGTGGTTGTCTATTCAACGAAGAGAGGTTTCAGTTCATGAAGGTTTCATCTCATGAAGAAGTTCAGGATCAACATGACGCAGTGGAACCTGAAGAGGTTTCAGCTCATGAAGAAGTCCAGGAGCAGAATGACGCAGTGGAACCTGAAAAGGTTTCAGCTAATGAAGAAGCTCAGATCCAACATGATGCAATGGAACCTGAAAAGGTTTCAGCTCATGAAGATGTTCAGGAGCAACATGACGCAGTGGAACCTGAAAAGGTTTCAGCTCATGAAGTTCAGACTGAAGAGATTTCGGAGTTAACTCCGAACACAATTGAAGATTTGGAGGTGGCTGAGAAGGTAGAATCTGAAATCAAAGCGAAGCAAGCCAAGGACAGTATAATGGAAGAAGTTTCGGAGTTAACTCCGAACACAATTGAAGATATAAAAGTGGCTGAACAAATTAATCTTCTTTGACGAAAAGTAACTTGAGGAGTGCAATGGAAGAAATTTCTGAATTGACTCCAGACACTATAGAAGATATCAGAGTCGCTGAGGGAGTAGAACTGGAAGCGAAGAAAAGTTCTTCATCAAAGCCAGAGACACAGATTGAAGTGTCAACTCAAAGCCAAGGTTCAATTGATGAAACTATTCTTCAGCAAATGGAAGACGAGTATGCAACCAAGACTTCTACATCAAAGAAAAGTAGTAAAGGCATGTGCTACTACTCTGTTATAAACATGGCAAATGATGTAATTGCTTTAGAAAATGATGTGCCTCATTTCAAGTTGGGATTGACGGAAACTGACAATGAGAAAGAAGATGGTGAAGACATCAGTCCCGACAAAAAATTGAGTAACATAATCTCAACGATGAGAGAAAACAAAAGGATAATGCAAGCACCTGTCAAGATGCAGGATTATACACCTGGAGATGCTAAAATAAGAAAAGAAAAAAGACTCGGTGTGTGAGCAGAAATCAAAAGAAAAAGTTGGAGAAAAAACAAAAAGAGAAAAGGGAAGACAAATTGAAAGCAGTGGATAACTTAAAAATTATGCAACTGCTGGATTCAAATGAAAAACAGATTGTGTGTAGATATTTTAAAATGCACAATGAAAGGTAAGTGGCATTCATACCATTAAGTTTTTTTGGTTAAATAATTTAAGTGTTTTAGTTTCTTTTATTCTTCTTAAATATTAAATTTGTTTATCAACAATATAAAAACAGTGACATGGCTTGGGAGAAGGACGATATGGGCCTGTACATTACAGGAAAAAATATGAACGCCTTGATAAGAAAAGGTGACATAGAAGGAGATATGATTGAGTTCTACATGCTCAAATTGCAAAAAAACATAACAAAGAACATCAAGAAATCAGATGGCAGTCCTAAGTACAAAGGGGATGTTTTCCTAAGCACATATGTCTATGTAAGTTTCATCTAACTTATCTTATACAAGTGTCTTTCTGAAAACAATGAAACCAATTTTGGTTTCATCAAAATAAGGTTTCATCTGTTTCAATTACATTTTTCTGTAAAAAAAAGGTTTCACTGATTTTCAACAATGCACTCATTTTGATTTTTTATTGAATTTCAGACAATGCACTCAATCGGTAAAAGTTGCCACACTGCGATTGAAGCTTTCATTGATAAAATGGACTACAGTCCAGAATATGTCTTCGTTCCAATCATAACAAAACTAAGTGAAAAGACATATCACTGGACATTGTTAGTCTTTGATAATGAGACTGGAGAATTCTCTCATTACAACTCAATGGCCTCCACTGAAGATGAATGCAAAAAAAATGCCGAAAGCATGAAGGAAAGAATGGTGTCAGCATCCAGAAAACATGTATCAAAGCTCTGCCTGGACCCATCAAGTCAAACAAAAGAATTTATTTTGAACACCCCTTTCTGCTGTGAACAAGATGTGTGAGTACTTTTAAAAGAAATTGTGATATCTTCATTTTAATCCTTTTTTCTAATTTTTGAATTTAAAGATATTGTTTTGTTAATTTCAGGAATGATTGCGGACTTCATGTTTGCTATTACATAAAGAGCCTTTTGAAAGGAAATTTTTCATCCGAAGAGCAAATAAAACAAAAGGTGCAAAATATTAGGCCAAAGTTGGCATGCAAGATACTCCTTGACAAAGTTGAAGACTAATACTCCTTGGCAAAGTTGCAACTTAAAGTGGAAGAGAAAAGAAGACTGATGGTCAAACCTCATGGTGGTTGTCTGTTCATGAAAGAGAGGTTGAAACTTAGGTTGCAACAATGTTAATCAATTAGTTTATGATACAGTACAAATGGTTGTCCGTAAAAAAAATCTTATTCAATATTAATCAGTCTTTTGATCAATCAATACTCTTAAGGATGAAAATCTTTTTGAATGATTTGTTTCATCTTATTACAGTATGATTTATGAGAAATGTTAATCAATATTTTCTGTTTCAGCTTATTACAGGTGAAAAAAACAATGAAACCAAAAAGGGTTTCATTGTTTTTTTTTTTATTTCATCTTACTACAGATGAAAAAAAACTACGAAATCGAAAAAGGTTTCATAGTTTTTTTAAATTTCATCTTATTCCAGAATAAAACAAACTATGAAACCGAAAAAGGTTTCATCATTTATTTTTGTTTTCATCTTATTCCAGAAAGAAAAACACTATGAAACCGAAAAAGGTTTCATAGTTTTTTCAAATTTTATCTTATTCCAGAATAAAACAAACTATGAAACCGAAAAAGGTTTCATCATTTATTTTTGTTTTCATCTTATTCCAGAAAGAAAAACACTATGAAACCGAAAAAGGTTTCATAGTCTTTTTAAATTTCATCTTACTCCAGAAGAAAACAAACTATGAAACCGAAAAAGTTTCATCATTTTATTGATAAAAAAACATACGCTACAGGCCTGTAACTTATAAAAAGCCTGTAACTCTAAAAAAACAAAAAAACATGAAAGACCTGAAGCAAAAATGAAATTTTAACTGTAAACAATATGAAGATTGAAACATATAGTAGTGTAAACAAAAAATGAAAATGAAAAAGTCAGTGAATTGTTGTCAAAATAAATTCACATCTGCCGCGCAGGGCATGTCCTTCGGTTACAAAACATGGAAGCTACCACAAGTTCTCATCTTCTTATTAGGAACTGAACCTGTATTAGGAATTCTCTTCTTCTTCCTTGGACGACCAGGTTGTGGTAGAGCATCAGGACTAAGAACAAGAGATTTTGGAGACACAACCGTAGGCTTTTCAACTGTGGGAACAAGATTGATTGGTCTTGCATAGGATTCACGGTAGAACTTTACTGTAAAATAGAATTCAACATACTTATACGGGTCTTCTTCATTTAGCATGATACAACGGATAACATGGGCACAAGGAAAACCGTTGATGCGCCAGCGGTTGCAAGAACATGTTCTTCTTTCCAAATCGACTTTTTGTGTTAATGTAGAATGAACTTCAAACACATATTGCGATGACTTGGTGACAATGTATTCACGTCCATGCATCTTGTTGTTGTACAACTCATTTTCAAACTCTGGACATAAAGTTTCTCTCCACTTCAATAATGTTGCACATTCCTCACGACGTACACACATTTGATTCATAAGCTTCACTCTGATCTCATCAACCATAATGGATATAGGCTTCTCTCGCTCTTCAACGATCCAACTATTGAAACTCTCAGCAATATTCGAAGACAACCTACCATAACGACGACCCGGGAAATAAAAACTTGCCCATTTATCAATCGGAGCTCTAATCAGATAATCTTGTAACTTCTGATTTTTGACCTGCAATAAATTCTCCCAGTTCTCTGAAAATTTTATATGTGTATTAGCATACGCACATTTTTCAAACAACCCAAGCACATAATTGTTATAAACCTTACTGGACTTCGGCAAGTATGTATTGATATTGTTCTTCATATGCCAATAACACCAACCATGAGCAGCATCAGGGAATACATCAGGGATTTGATTCACCGAACCAGTAACTCGATCACTAACAAAAGTAAGCTTTTTGCGCATAGGAGAAGGTACTTGCTTCAAATTCTCTAAAAAACCATTTCCAGTTGGCGTCATTCTCCGAAGAAACAACAGCATAAGCAAAAGGATAGATTTCTGAAAAAACAGAACAGAAAAAAAAATATCTCAGCATATAAGAAAACAATGAAACCGAAAAAGGTTTCATCCGTTTAAACTACATTTTTCTGTAGAAAAAATGTTTCAGCATATAAAAAACAATGAAACCGAATAAGGTTTCATCCGTTTAAACTACATTTTTCTGTAGAAAAAATGTCTCAGCATATAAAAAACAATGAAACTGAATAAGGTTTCATACTATCAATTATATTTTTCTGTAAAAAAATAGTTTTCGCTGATGTGAAACAACATAGAATGTTTAAGAAAATTACCGTCATTCCCGGTTAGACCTGTTGCTTCCATGATATGACCAAGGTATTTGCTCTTGAAATGGGCTGCATCAAGGAATAACAAAGGATGACAGTAATTGAATCCACGAATGCATGCTCCGAAACAGATAAACAATCTCTGAAATTTTTGAGTCCCATTTTCAACTTCCAAAACAACACGAGATCCAGGATTGGTTTCATTCAATTTGTTGTTATACCATTTCAAGTACATAAATGATTTCTCGTTCTCTCGCCATGTAATATTCAATGCATGCCTCTTCCCAGCATATGCATAATAACGACTAATGTCAAAGCCGTACTCTCTTGTAAACTGATTCATAATATCCTTTGTCTTCTTATTTGGATTCTGTTTAATCTATTCAAGAATCAAGCTACTAATAAGTTTCTTCGACAAATGTGGTATGTTTACAACTCCACCACAAAAAGTATGCTTCTTATTTAACTCCTTGACAATAAAAGGACTACCTTCAACACCATCAACAGAAACAACATATATATGCCATTCACATTTATCTTCTTCCTTCTTAGAACAACATGCACCAATCCTCAACTTCTCATTCCTTGTTATCTTAAATGAATACCCAGATACTGCATGATATTTCAATAAATCAGAACGAATTTGTTGAACACCTCCATTAAACACCTGATTGACACCCTGAAAAAGGCCAAACCAATGCGCAGACTTCAACGGTTCTTTAACTTTATTACGGACATCATAATCAACTAAACTTCGTGGCTGCTCATATGGTATGATTGCTGAAATTTATGAACTACAACTAGAGGACTCATCTATATGCCTTACATGTAACTCAACAGATGGAAGCATATTAAATAAAGTAAATAAAGCAACCGATTGGAGATCAAAATCAGAATTGATAACCTTTTGCTGATCACAAACTATGTGTAAAATTTCAATAGAAAGAGAAGAGAATTGACACCAACTTGAACATATATAACCCTTCAAATCACAAACAGATGCTTGTAGACCAATACGAAAAGATAATGTATCATCTTTGTGAAATATAACAGCGAGAACATATTCCATAACCTACAGAAAAAAGTATGAAACCGAAATAAGTTTCACTGTATGTGAATATAAACAACAACAAACAACAAAATTTGAATATTAACATCAACACAAAATATGATTCCATAACAAAAGGAAAAATTATGAAACCAAAATAAGTTTGACTGTATGTGTATATAAAAGAACAACACCAACAAAAATTGAAAATTAACATCAACAACATAACAAAAATGTGATTTCATAACCTACAGACAAAAGTATGAAAACAAAATAAGTTTCACTGTATGTGTATATAAACAACAACACCAATAAAAATTGAAAATTAACATCAACAACATACAAAAATGTGATTCCAATAATATACACAAAAAAAGAATGAAACCAAAAACGGTTTCACTGAATATAAACAACAACACCAACAACAA
>JAJJMC010016780.1:4673055-4743293 GCA_023531435.1 Papaver californicum
AATAATAATAATAATAATAATAATAATAATAATAATAATAATAATAAAAGGAGAGAGACTTCGGCGACTAAGATGAGACAAATCCGGCGGTTGAAAGTTTGGGCTTGTTTCTTCTTCTTCCTTGGTGATTCCACTTCAGATTCATCATCTCCTTTTACTTTGTTATCATTATTATTAGCCTTCCTATGCACAAAGAATGTTTTCATGCCATTTGATTGATTCTTCAGTATTTTGCTGCGGTAGTTATAGGTAGTTATAGCAGTTACTGCCTTCAAGATGCCTATAACACGCTCTTCCAATTCTCGAAGACAATCAACACCAACTCACCCATCATCAAGTCCCCTTTTATCATCTCAGAATCCATAAACAGAATCACAAAAGGACAACAAGCAATCGATAACATCATACCCATCCCCTTTATCATTTCATACTTCATTAACAGAATCGCAAGGGGATAACTATCATTGCCCATTTAAGAATTTTGATGGTTGTAATGATGGTGTTGGAGGTAGAGGGTTTGAAAAAAGCTCTTTTTTCAGATATCTTAATGATAAACATCTCAGCACTGAAGAGGCCAAAGAAATTTGCAGGGGAAGGATACGAGACATTACAACAGTTTTTGTTGCTTGGGAAAGGGTTTTGAACCAACTGCACATGTGGCTGTGTATTCATTGTATGCACCTACATGCATGGAGGAAACCCTACCGTCTTCATAGTGGTGAAATTACACCAAGTCCTTTTAATGGATGTGGCGCTGATTTCCTCATTCGCGGCATAGAAGATGTTGTTGATATAACTAATGATCTTTCAATGGACCTGCTCAAAATAATTTTCCTTAAACAAGTGCGTATAGTCTCTTGCATTCCTCGAGCCTGCATATTAAAATTCTCTTGTGCTTTAAAGGCCACTATTCAAAAGGTAATACAAAATCCTAGTGAGTTATCTGCATGGATTCAGCTTCTTCTCTTGCCAATATATACCCTCAGATTATATGTCCCCAAATGCTATGTGGAAAAAAGATCTGACAATATAAATAAGCTGCATATTGCAACCATCAATCAAGCCCTTCTATAGTTGAGAGAACCCAATGGGTGTTTAATAATGGATCAAAAATTGCTTGAGACATCTAATTCTAAACAGGATGCTAATCCTAAGAAGAATAAACAAGATGACACCAATTTATTAATGGGATTTCCCCTGCAACTGATGCTATACTACTTGACTTGCAACAACAACACCCATATGCTCATCCTTCTACTATACGCCCAACCTACAATGCTACCTCTGCAATCTCAGTTAACTCTAATGTTATGCTTCATGCTTTGAAGTCATTCCCTAAGGGAACTTCTTGTGGTAGGGATGGGTTGAGGGCCCAACATCTCTTGGATGCCACAAGTGGCCCTGTTGCTGTAGTAGCAGAAGATCTTCTCTTGTCCATTACTAAGTTGGTTAACCTTTGGATTGATGGTCAATGCCCAACTGCTTTTGAGGAATTCTTTGCCAGTGCACCTCTTATACTATTACTAAAACCTGGTAGTGGCATTAGACCTATTGCCGTGGGTACAATATGAAGGAGAATGGTATCAAAATTGGCTGCATCTTCAGTCAGCAAGGAAATGGTTAGCTACTTGGGAGATCACCAGTTTGGTGTAGGCATCCCTTGTGGTAGTGAGAGTATTTTACATGCTGTTAATAAACTACTGGAGCATAAATGCCACCAAAAAGGTATGTCCATGTTGCTTATTGACTTCACCAACACCTTCAATCTTGTTGAGAGGTCCACCATCATCATAGAAGTGAGAAGCCAATGCCCTGCAATCTCCAAGCAGGTGGAGTTATGCTATAGTAAACCTACAAGATTATATTACAACAACTTTATCCTATCTTCTACTCAGGGTATGCAACAAGGTGACCCCCTTGACCCATATTTATTTTCCTTGCCTTTACAACCATTAGCTAAGAAAATTGCCTCTCATAGTACCTTGGATTTACATGCATGGTACTTGGATGATGATACCTTAATTGGTGATACAATGGAGGTATCTAAAGCTTTTTATATTATACAATCTGAAGGCAAATTCAATGGTCTACACCTCAATGTTAGAAAGACTGAAGTGTTTTAGCCTACATCTTACCCTAGGTGTTCAGCGATTGGTACATTCCCTGATGATATTAGAAGGCCATCACTTGGCGTTAAATTGCTTGGAGGGCCTGTGAGCCTTGATATGAGCTTTTGTAATGAAATGGCGCTAGGCAGAGTTGAGAAAACCATCAAACTGATCGAAGCTATTAGGATGTTGCAAGACCCATAAAGTGAACTTTTGTTACCACGCAATTGTGCTGGAGTTTCTAAACTTTACTTCACCATGCGTACTACTCAACCACAGGCCCTTTAACAAGCTAAGAAGCGTTTCGATACTTATCTGCTCAAATATTTACAACAACTTATTACGGGAGATGGTGCTGGCTTTGGTCCTTTGCAACAACGCATAACTACCCTACCAGTCAAACATGGTGGCCTTGGTATTTATACAATGACTGACACGATCCACTACTTCTTATTGGCTTCTCATCTCCAAACTGCACACTTACAAAACACTAACCTCCACAACTCTACAATCTCAGGCTATAACTTTACTCCTCAGCAAGCCCTACTTGACTACTCTTAGGCTTGTGGCTTATCCCCCTCTGATCACATCATCGACGAAACTGCCTCCACCCTATGAAGACTCTGGCAGTACCTTACTTTGATAATGTGGTGAAAGAGATACATGGTAAGTTTACTATGTCTGAGAGGGATTCAAGGCTATGGCAGAGCAACAAATTATCTTACGCTCATAATTATTTAATGGTTATTCCAATTAATGGGCTAGGTCAGTGCATTGGGCCTAGACAGTTCAGGGCTATATTGTGCTACATGCTTGGTATCCCACTCTTTCAAGATAATATCACCTTCCCCAGCTGCAACAATATGATGGATAAGTTTGGAGACCACGTATTATATTGTGCGAGCGATGTATGACTCAAATTCCGGCACGACCTAATCTGTGATGTGCTTGCAGATATTTGCTTCAAATCAGGTGTAGATGCGCAGTTGGAACATCTTATCATGTCTATACCCAGACCCGCCCCACTCTCTATAGGTTACTTAATCTATCCCTTCTACTTTTGGGCTAACTAATGCTAATGGTCTCCATCGTACCAACCATATAAAGAAGTTGCTTTGGGGTACTTGTCCGACAACGACACTTCCTTAAAACCCGCAGACATTCTCGTCAATAATTGGGAGAACGGACAAGACACGTGTTTTGACGTAACTGGTGTTTCACCTTTTACGGGTGGAGGAGTCCATAGCTTTGCGCCTGGACAAGCCATCTCCAATACAATTACCCGCAAGCGCAAGAAATATTTAGATAAGTGTGTAGCACATTGTTATGGTTTATGTGTTTTTGCCTTCACTACTTTGGGGGAGCTTAGTGATGATGCCGTGGTCTTCTTGAAGAGGCTTACAAATTATTTGTCTAGGCATAACATGACTGCCAAAATTTACAGTTCTCTTTTTTATAGGATAGGCATCACTATTCAAAAGGGAGTCGGCGCTCAGCTCGTAGCTAGACTCCCAACCAGTTTATTGCAATTTTATTATTTCTTCAATAAATGGTGCCTTTTGATAATGATGATAATAATAATAATAATAATAATAGTAATAAATGATAAAAAATAAATAAAATAATAATAATAAGATGAAGAACATGTAGCTAGATGAGCTTGTCATTCCCGTTCCTCATAGGTTTGATGTGCTCCAGGAGGTCCCAGGTTCGAGCCCAGATGATGCAATACTGCATAATTTGACATGGATGGTAGAGTTAGCTTGCCCACCTTACGACATAATCATCCCCTATCTGCTTCGGCTCTCTTGGCTGGTTCCTCATGAGGCTCGCTGGTACACTAGCACGACAACCTGTTCAACTAATGTAGTTTATCGTTGGAGCTTAGCTTGTTAGGCTTCCAACTAGTTTTTTGTAACTCTTTCTCGAATAAATAAATAAAATTTATAAAAAATAAAATTTATAAAAAATAAAATAATAATAATAATAATAATAATAAAGATGAGGCTGTGGGGACTATCTGGAAGAGGCTGTGCTCCAAACTAGCATCCGCAACTGTTAGTAAGGAATTGGCCCCTTACCTAGGCGATCATCAGTTTGGGGTTGATGTCCAGTGTGGGGGAGAAGCTATCCTCCACTCAGCTAACAAGCTTCTGGAGATGCATGTGTGCTGCCATACCATGAGTATGCTATTGATAGACTTCAGCAACGCCTTCAACATGTTAGACAGAAAAATGATGCTTCATGAAGTGAGGAGCAAATGCCGTAGCATCTCCATATGGGTAGAATTTTGCTATGCAAATCCAGCAAAATTATACTACCAGGATCACACTCTTCTCTCTTCTCAGGGAGTGCAACAAGGGGATCCCCTTGGACCATTATTGTTTGCACTAACCCTGCATCCCCTCATCTCTAAGATAGCATCTGAGTATTCCCTTGTGATGAATGCATGGTATCTAGATGATGGCACAATTACAGGTGATTCTTGGGAAGTAGCCAAAGATTTGCAAATCATCCAGAGAGAAGGCAGCAGTAGAGGGCTCTTTCTCAACATCAGCAAGACAAAGCTCTTCTGCCCGGTGATTGATCCCAGAGTTCTGGAGAAGGTTATCTTCTCTGCAGGAATTAGCAGACCAGCTCAGGGGGTTAAGCTTCTAAGAGGACCAGTTATCTTAAACACAAGCTTCTGCAGTGACATTGTGCAGGGAAGAGTGGACAAGACATGTAAGCTTATGCAGTCTTTGAAGGCCTTACAAGACGCACATAGTGAGATCTTTTTGTTGAGAAATTTTGCTGGGGTCTCCATACTGTTTTTCACCCTGAGAACCACTAACCCGCAAGCCCTCCAGGCTCCAGCTGCTCATTTTGACCAGCACCTCATGCAGTTTCTCAGACACATAATGACAGGGGACGGAGCTGGATTTGGTCCTACTCAGATGTGTTTAGCCACCTTGCCAGTGAAGGATGGTGGCCTAGGGGTTTACACCATGGGCGACGCCTGCCACTACAACTTCCTAGCTTCATGCATTCAAACACAGCAACTGCATAGCATCATCCTCAAAACCCACTGTGATGCGGACAAAAACTTTAGCTTCCAACAAGCACACGTCAGGTTCATACAGGCCTGTGGGCTTCGTGCCAAAACTCAAGTTGCTGCCCCGCGCCCTATGCATCTTTTGGCATCCCAATACTTTGATGTGGTCAAGAAGAATATACCCACTTGCTTTAACCTGTCCGAGCGAGATACCATCCATTGGAAAAGCAACAGGTTGAACCATGACCAAGACTTTCTTAAGGCGATCCCCATAGCCGGGCTTCACCAAGCTATTGGGACTCGGCAATTCCGGGCTGTCCTTAGTTACAGGCTTGGTATAGCACAGTTTGAAGAGGGGAGCTTATGTTCTTGTTGTGGGCGGGGTATGGACGTCTTTGGCGATCATGCATTTCATTGTGCCAGTGAGGTGGGCTTCAAATTTCGACACGATTTAGTCAGGGATGTGCTATCTGACATGTGCTACAAAGCTGGAGTCTCCGCTCGTAAGGAAGCTAACCTGGTCTTCCTTTCGGACAATGAGGACTCCTTGAGGCCGGCGGATATCTTAGTATACAATTGGGAGAACGGCCGAGACGTGTGCCTTGAAGTCACAAGAGTGTCCCCGTTCACGGGTACCAGGGGAGCCGCCTTCACGCTAGGCCAGGCGATCTCGAACGCTACGACTCGCAAGAACAAAAAATACCTAACCCAATGCGAAGACCATAGGTATGGGTTCAACGTGTTAGCGTTCACCACTTTGGAGGAATTAGGAGATGACCTTATAACTTTTTTATCCCGGCTACAGAACCGCACTGCAAGCCTAGATTACAATTACAAAATAGGCAACTCCCTCTTCTTCAGACTTGGAATTTCCATACAAAAGGGTGTGGGAGCTCAGCTCGTAGCGAGGCTTCCCACCACTAACATGTGATCTGTTTTTTCTATCTAATAAAATTTTCGTTATAATAAAAAAAAAAAATTAAAAAAATAAATAATAATAATAATAATAATAATAATAATAATAATAATAATAATAATAATAATAATAATAATAATAATAATAATAAATAATAATAATAATAATAATAATAATACTAGTTTCTTGACTTCTAGTTTTGGGTTGGGACCCAATGTGGAGGGGAGGCAATTCTGCATTCAGCCAACAGACTCCTGGAGCTCCAAGGTAACTTTCTTAACAAGTGTATGCTCCTGGTAGATTTTAGAAATGCCTTCAACATGGTGGACAGATCTGCATGATTAAGGAAGTCAGAGACAAGTGTCCTTGCATCTCTAGATGGGTTGAGTTTTGTTATGCCAAGCCAGCCAAACTATACTACCAAGACAACATCTTCATGTCTGCACAAGGAGTCCAACAAGGGGACCTCCTGGGCCACCTTCTTTTTTCTCTGACTTTGAACCCCCTTACCATCAGCATAACTTCAGTCTGCACACTAGACCTACATGCTTGGTACCTAGATGATGGTACCATTGCTGGTGACACCATGAAGGTGGCTAAAGCTCTAAGCATCATCCAGGCAGAAGGGTGCAAGAGAGGGTTGATCCTGTACATCACTAAAAAAGAGCTCTTCTGGCCCACAGTTGATCCCAGAAGTTTAATGGAAGGGGTATTCCCAGCTGACATTAGCAGGCCTGTGCTTGGTGTGAAGCTTTTAGGAGGTCCAGTCAGTCAGGACTTGAAGTTCCAAAGAGACTTTGTGCAAAGAAGAGTGGAGAAGACTCTCCATCTCATGGAGACCTTGAAGAGGCTGCAGGACCCACAGTGTGAGCCACTCCT
The DNA here is from genome assembly GCA_023531435.1 of Papaver californicum. Taxonomy (NCBI): domain Eukaryota; kingdom Viridiplantae; phylum Streptophyta; class Magnoliopsida; order Ranunculales; family Papaveraceae; genus Papaver; species Papaver californicum. Next base: position 4,679,993 of record JAJJMC010016780.1, read on the forward strand.
ATTGCGCAACTGTGTTGGTGTCTCCAGGCTTTAATTTACAATGGGACCAAACCCTTGTCTCTCCAGAACCCTGTTGCGCTATATGATCAGCATCTCCAGCAGTTCTTCAGGCATCTAGTTACAGGAGATGAAGCTGGTTTTGGCCCACTTCAAGTGCGCCTGGCAACCCTGTCCATGAAGGATGGTGGGTTGGGTGTCTATACAATGGAAGACACCAGATACTATTGTTACTTGGCCTCCTATGCTCAGACCAAAAGTTGCAGGACACCATCCTCAGAACTCACCCAACATCAGACACACACCAATGCTTCCAGCAGTCCCTCTCCAGGTTCATCCAAGTCTGTGGCTTGACCTCTTCTTTCAACATCAAAGCTTCTGCCCCAAGCCAATGCACTCTCTGTCAACCCTCTACTTTGATGTTGTTAATAAGAATATCTCCACCAGATTTGCCATGACCAATCGTGATAGCACCCTGTGGAAATGTACTAAACTAAGCCAGGCTCAAGACTACCTCAAAGTAGTCCCCATTGCTAGGCTTAACCAGTCGATTGTGACTCGGCAGTTCCGGACTGTGCTTTGTTATAGACTTGGTATACCTATGTTTGCAGAGAAAAATATATTCTCCAGCTGCAGTAGAGCCATGGACGTCTTCGTCGACCATGCACTATACTTTTCTATTGAAGTGTGGCTAAAGTTCAAACATGATTTGGTGCGAGACGTGGTCGCGGACATGTGCTACAGGGCCGGGGTGTCCGCTCGTAAGAAAGTCAAATTGGGCTTCCTGTTTGATGATGGGCATTCCTTGCGGCCAGTGAATATCCTTGTATATAACTGGGAGAATGGCCATGACGTCTGCTTTGATGTCACCGGGGTGTCCCCTTTCACATGTGGGGGGAGAGTCGCTTTCTCGCCGGGCCAAGCCATCTCAAACTCAATCGCTCGAAACGCAACAAATACCTAGACAAATGCGTGGCGCATAGATATAGCATCGGCGTGTTGGATTTCACTACACTAGGTGAACTAGGAGTGGACACGATAGTTTTTGTAAAGAGGTTGCAAAATTGTATAGCTAGTTTTGATTATAATTATAAAATCGGAAACTCTATTTTCTTTAGATTAGGTATTGCTATCCAAAAAGGGATAGGCGCCCAACTTGTGGCTAGACTTCCCACTCTATCTTTGTAACACGCTTTATCCATCTAATCAAATCTCATTATTATAATAAAATAATAATAATGGGTGGGTGCCCAGCTTGTAGCTAGGGTTCCCACCGTCTCTATGTAAATCACTCTTTTCATCTAATCAAATCCCTTTTATAATAAAAAAAATAAAAAAATAAAAAAAAATAATAATAACAATAATAATAATGGAAATGGGTTTAGGAGAGAGAAGCTCTGGCGGCTTTAATGGAGACTTCCATGGAGTCTTCAACGAACTCCACGAGCTATTCAGCTGGGATTCAGGGAAGAACCCAAGCTTCAGGTATGGATCATCTAGCTCTCTACCTCGTTACATCCCATAAATCCATCTCCTCCATTGTACATATCAGTAGTCCAGTAGCTTCAGTTTCATTTTCTAGTTCTCTTTTGATTTGTTTTCAAGTTTGTAAATCCAACATACACTCTCGCACATCTGGTTTTAGCTTTTGCATTTCGGTGTTTGTGTTCCATCTAGAGACACATTCATCATCTAATCCAAGTTTTTTTCATTTCCCGATTGGAGTGAGGCCATTCTTGAATTTCTTGGTCTGTACTTCTGGTTTTTGCTTTGATATTTTGGTGATAGTGCTTCCTTCAGAGACACAATCACATTTCACTTCAATTCCTTTCCACAAATTCCTTAGCTCTAGGCCTGCCTTGTGGATTTCAGTTTGTAAATTCGTTTTAGGGTCCAGTATTTTGTGGTTGTCTCCAGAATCACCTGTACGGACCTTTTTTAACACATTTTCTCTTCAAGCTTAGCTTTCCTCCCAGTTCAGTTTCAGTTTATTTCTCGTTTAGCTTCAGGTCTTTCCTGTGGCCTGCTGTTTGCTCATCTGTTTTTGGGTCCTGCTGTGAAGTTTTTTGTGTTCATTCAGAGATACATTTCAGCCTTTGCATCTGCTTTCTGGCATATGAGTTTATCCCTGAGACACACCCACATTATAATTCAATTTCAGTTTACTTCTTGATTAGCTACAAGTCTCTTTTGTGTTTGGCTGTCTTTTCATCTGTTTTAGGTTCTTGCATTGAGTTTTCTATTTTAGTTTCCTTCTCCAGTCTTTTACCAGTATGCCTAGAACAAGATCTTGCTCAAATTCTCATTTTTCAGCTGAGAAAGGGGAGGGGGGTTTGAATTTTTCCTTGTTTCACTGTCCTTATAAACACCTTAATGGATGCAACAATAAGGTTAGGGGCAGAGGGCTTAGTCGTTTTGGGTTCTATAGGAATTTGCAAGATAAAAACCTCCATACCATGGAGGTAGTGGACATTTGCAGGGAGAGGGATACCAAGGATTTGGTTGTATTTTTTTCCTGAGAAGTTGTTTTGTCACAGATGCAAATGTGGCTTTGCTCGGATTGCATGCATATGTATTCCTGGAGACGACCTTGTAGGAAGAACGAATAGGGTATTATATCCAGCCCCTACAATGGGACATCAACAACCTGTTTGGTATATGGTATTAGCAAACCATTGCCTCCCAACTCAGTGCCCCTGGATGACATAGTGCCTGCAGCTTCAGCAGCCTTGGAAGTGGACCTGCTACACCTTGTATACCAACAGAAACTCCTACTGTTGCTAGTATTCCATCACAGTGCAGGCTTCAGTTCTCTAGGGTACTCAAAGCTTCATTAGTCAGGGTTATTGTCAACCCTTTGGACCTATCTATTTGGTTACAACTACTGCTCCTGCCAGTGTGCACTTTAGGTATATACACACCCAAGGGAACCACATAAGAGAGGTCAGGGACCAGAAAGAAATTGCATATAGCTAGTATAAACCAGGATTTACTTAAATGGAGTGATGGAAGTGAGTGTTATGGCTTGGTGCAGTCCATTTTGGAGCAGTCCAGGCAACATCAAAGTGGGCCGAACAACATATAAAAGTTAGGTAGTTCCAATCTTCCAGCGTGCAGGAGAAAATTAGGCCTAGGACAGTACACGGTTGCTATCAAAGTGTTTGCACTAGTGGTATAGCCCCATGATCTCAAGATACTCTTGCAGAGCTTAGCCATAAACACTCTGCTGCGGCGCTTCCATGTATCCCTATAAACCCAATTGCGGTTGAGCCTCTTTGTATAGACAAATCGGCAGTTCCAAGTGCCATCAAGGAGTTTCCCAAATGAACCTCATGTGGCAGAGATGGCCTCAGAGCCCAACATCTTCTGGATGCCCTCAGTGGACCTGCGGCTGCAGTGGCAGATGACCTCTTGTCATCTATGACAGGAGTAGTTAACCTATGGTTAACGGGTAGATGTCCAGCAGTGCTTGGTGCTTACATTGCGAGTGCTCCTCTTACCCCTTTGATCAAGCTTGGAGGGGGCATAAGGCCCATCGCAGTGGGAACTATCTGAAGGAGGCTTTGTTCTAAATTGGATACTTCAGGGGTCAGCAAGGAAATGGCCACTTACCTAGAAAATCACCAATTTGGCGTGGGAGTCCAATGTGGTGGGGAAGGTATTTTGCATTCAGCAAACAAAATATTGGAAATGCAAGGTAACTCATCAACCAAGTGCATGCTTTTAATAGACTTCAACAACGCTTTTAATTTGGTGGACAAAACTGCAATCATCAATGAAGTCAGGTCCAGGTGCCATGGTATCTCTAGATGGGTTGAATTCTGTTATGCAAAGACGAAAATACTCTATTACAATGAAAAAGTTCTTTTGTCAGCTCAGGGTGTCCAACAGGGTGACCCTTTGGGCCCTCTACTGTTTGCTTTGACATTACACCCCCTCATTTTAAAATTGCTTCTAAGTGTACCTTGGACATGCATGCTTGGGTATTTGGACGATGGGACTATCGTTAGGGACACTTTAGAGGTGGCTCAAGCTCTACACATTATCCAATCTTAGGGAAGCGGCAGAGGCTTATCCCTCAATATTAACAAGACAGAGCTATTCTGTCCCAATACAGACCCCAGAAGTTTGGAGAAGGGGGTGTTCCCGGCCAACATCGACAGACCAGTAAGAGGAGTGAATCTCCTAGGTGGGCCTGTTAGTTTGGATGCTAACTTTTGCAACGAGATGGTCCAGCGTAGGGTGGAGAAAACTCTTCAGTTAATGGAGTCCCTGAATCTTCTGCAGGATCTACAAAGTGAATTGCTCCTCCTCATAAGTTATGCTAGGGTGTCTCGCTTATACTTTACTATGAGGACCACCAGCCCCTCTATCTTGCACCAGTCAGCTGAGTATTATGACCAGCATTTATGCCAGTTCCTAAGACACTTGGTCACTAGTGATGGTGCTGGCTTTGGTCCCTACCAGATGCGCATAGCGTCTTTGACTATGAAGGACGGGGGTTTGGGGGCTATTACAACTACCTTGCCTCCTGTCTTCAGACAACCCAGGTGCATAACACCATTCTCCAGGTGGACAGGGCCACTGTACGTCATCTCATCTTCCAGCAAACATTGCTTAGCTTCAGTCAGGTCTGTGGGCTCCCCCTTCTACTCTCAGTATTAAAGCAACTGGCCCCCGGCCAATGCATTCTCTGGCAGTGTTGCACTTTGATATGGTGAAGAAGAGTATCCCCAGCAGTTTCAATCAGACTGAACGCGATTGCATTTTGTGGCAATGTAATAGGCTGAGCCATGCACAAGACTACCTCAAAGCTATCCTAATTCTGGGATACACCAATCTATTGGGCCTCGCCAATTCAGGGCCATACTTTGTTATAGGCTGGGCTTTGCTATGTTTGTTGAGGGTAGCTCATGTTCCTTCTGCAGCAGAGATATGGATGCATTTGGTGATCACGCCCTACGTTGCGCTAGTGAGGTAGGGCTCAAATTTAGGCACGACCTAGTACGAGACGTGGTGGCAGATATGTGTTTTAAATCTGGTGTCTCGGTCCGTAAGGAAGTCAAGCTGGGCTTCTCATCTGACAATGCAAGCGCTCTTAGGCCTGCTGATATACTTGTATACAATTGGGAGGGGGGTCGAGACGTGTTCTTTGACGTCACAGGGGTGTCCCCTTTTGCAGGAGGCGAGAGGGTTGCGTTTACGCCGGGGATTTCCATCTTTAACGTTGTCATGCGCAAACGTAATAAATATGGGGACAAATGCAACGGGCATAAATACGACCTTGGAGTACTCGCCTTTACGACTTTAGGGGAGTTGGGAGAAGACACGATTGGCTTCATGACGAGATTGCAGAACTGCATGGCTAGCCATGACTATAACTACAAAGTAGGCGATTCCCTTTTCTTCAGATTAGGCATTTCCATTCAGAAAGGGGTAGGTGCTCAGCTTGTGGCTAGGCTCCCTACCAACTCAATGTAAACAATTCTTTTCTCCCTTTAATGAAAGTTTTTTATAATAATAATAATAATAATAATAAAAGAAAAAGGAGAGAGAAGCTCCGGCGGGAGGGAATTTGGGGAAGAACGGATGGTTTGTTGTAAATCCAGGAGCAGTGATTCGAGCCAAGATTCATGCTTCCACTTAAGGTATGATGAAACCCATCTCACATCCTTCACTCCCCTCTTCTCCTTTACCAGCAATTAAGCAGTTAGACCTAGGAATCTTTGTACATAGTCCTGTAGTGGTAATTTCTAGGGTTCCTTTTGATCCAACCCTCGTCTGCACAAATTGGGCTTTTGAGGCCTCTCTGAGATCACTGTGTGTTCTCACCCTTGTCAATTCCAACCCTTTTGCGAGTTCATTTCCCATTATGTCTAGAACTAGGTCAACTGCTGCTTCTCAGGACTCAGGAGGATATGACATAAGAGGTCTTCATAAGGAGATATTGTTCCAATGCCCCTACAGGAAGTTTGATGGCTGCAACAATAGTGTGTGTGTGTGGGGGGGGGGGGGGGGGCGGGCCTTGCGTAGAACTGGATTCTACAGGTACCTCCCCAATAAGGAGTCCAAATCCATTTGCAGAGACAGGATTAGCAATGATGTTGTTGTCTACAAAGGTTGGGAGTTGGTCTTGTCTAGCCTGCAGATATGGCTGTGCACCGAATGCATGCACATCTATTCCTGGAGAAGACCTTGAAGAATGCATGATGGGGATATCATTACCAGGCCTTACAATAGGATGTCAACTGACTTCCTGGTACATGGCCTAGAAAAACCACAAGAGGCCAATTCTAAACCAACTGAGCTAGTGGAACCAGAGTCACAAGATGGCTTATCCCTGGATCTTCTCAATCAAGTCCTTCAGATGAACTTCACCACAGTGGTCAGCATCCCCCCCCCCCCAATGTAGGCACAGTTTCTCCAAATGCTTAAAGGCTACATTGGACAGAGTCTCTGCCAACCCCTTTGACTTGTCAGAGTGGTTATACCTTCTTCACATGCCTGTATGCACCCTTAGCTTATACGCTCCTAAGAGCACTATGGAAGCAAGATCAGGGACAAGAAGAAGGCTGCAGACAAGTAGCATAAACCAGGCCTTGCTCTAGTGGAAGGAAAAGGGGTGTCTCAACATGGTGCAAACCCTCTTGGACCAGGCTCAGCTACTTCAAAGGAGAAGCACCAACAAAAGGAGGTATGGGGGCTCAAACCTCTCTGTTTGCAGGAGAAAGATGAGCTATGGCCAGTACACTGCAGCTATCAAGGTTCTGGCTTCTAATGGAATTGCTCCTAATTCCCCAGCCACCTTAGTGGAACTGAGCTAGAAACATCCCAGAGTTCCTCCACCTTCCATCCTACAAAACCTGTACAAGGTGATGCCCTTAGTGTTGACAACACAACTGTGACAAACCAAATTTTTTTTGTTTCCAATGGGTCGGGTTTCAGCCCATTAGGCCAGCTCCAATCTTCATGAAATTTATGAAATATGTCACCTATATGGTGAATAACAACATACTAACAATTTAGCTTCATCTAACAAACAAGTAATGACAAATACACTTATTAGTCAATTGTTCAGGGCTGCAATTCAGCAGAAAGGAGTCACGGTATATTCATGATTTTCAGTTATTTCCTATGTCTGATCATCCTAAAATTTTTACACTAGTATTATGAGTTAATTAATCACAACACATTAAATTTTTATCACATCCAACTGCTGAAATTTAGGATATAAGCAAACTAAAGTTCTGCATTCTAGGGTGTACAAGGCATACAAGATTTTCAAGAAGGAATTCATAATGAGATAATTCACTACAATGAAACCACTATTATAACAAATCACTATGATTATAAAATACCCATTTCATCAATTAGTATATGAACATTGATAATAATAAAAATACCCAATTTCTCAACATGAACCCTAATTTGTATGAATCATAGTTTTATGCTTACAATAATTTCAATTCAAGGAAGATTATAACAGAAAAACCTGATCTAAACATGCATCAAGTGTGGTATTACAAACCCATCAATTGATATGAATCTGAATGTTCAGTTGAAAAGGAAAATGGTTACTTCAATCAGCTTCAAAATTGAAGAACATGAAGAAGAATTCCTTTAATCCGTTTGTAAAGCCAACATAAACGGCATCAGTAACTTGATATAACTATGTATTCAACGATTTTACCATAAAATTCAAGGAGGGGGAAATCACCAGAGAAAATAAAAGGAAATGAAAGAAAAATGGAAGAAAAAGAAGGATAATCGTCTCTCTGTTTCCTTGTTTTTATCACGGTGATGAAAAGACTAAAGTGCCCTAGCACCCTCATTATTTGCCATGTGTGTGGTGAGGTGTCTACTGCATGCAGAGGTATTAAAGCACCAAAGGTTTGAACAAAGCATAATTTTCTATTTTAGAATTAACAATTACTATTTAGGCAACCTAAAGTGTTAACGATACTTGAGTATTTAAATTTTAAACACTGTAAATGCATAAATTCTGAAAAAAAGTTCAGACTCTCACAACAGCTGTCCTGAAAGCTATCAAAGGCTTCCCCAAAGGGACCTCCTGTGGGAGGGATGGTCTCAGGGCCCAATACCTTCTGGATGCCTTGTGTGGCCCAACCTCAGCAGTGGCTGATGAGTTACTTTCTTCTATCACTAGGGTGGTTAACTTGTGGTTGGCAGAGATAGGGGTGTACATTGCCAGTGCCCCCTTGACTCCTCTGCTTAAACCTGATGAGGGTTGAGGCCTATTGTAGTGGGCACAATCTCGAGGAGGCTATGTTCCAAGTTTGCTGCCTCAGCTGTTTGCAAGAAGATGACAACCTACCTAGGTGACTTCCAGTTTGGGGTGGGGACCCAATGTGGAGGGTAGACAATTCTGCATTCAGCCAACAGACTCCTGAAGCTCCAAGGTAGCTCTCTTAACAAGTGTATGCTCCTGCTAGATTTTAGAAATGCCTTCAACATGGTGGACAGATATGCCATGATTAAGGAAGTCAGAGATAAGTGTCCTTGCATCTCTAGGTGGGTTGAGTTTTGTTATGCCAAGCCATCCAAACTATACTACCAAGACAACATCCTCATGTCTACATAAGGAGTCCAACAAGGGGACCCCCTGGGCCACCTTCTTTTTGCCCTGACTTTGAACCCCCCTTATCATCAGCATAGCTTCAGTATGCACACTAGACCTATATGCTTGGTACCTAGATGATGGTACCATTGCTGGTGACACCATGAAGGTGTCCAAAGCTCTAAGCATCATCCAGACAGAAGGGTGCAGGAGATGGTTGATCTTGAACATCACCAAAACAGAGCTCTTCTGGCCCACAGTTGATCCTAGAAGTCTGATGTAAGGGGTCTTCCCATCTGACATTAGCAGGCCTGTGCTGGGTGTGAAGATGTTAGGAGGCCCAGTCAGTCAGGACTTGAAGTTCTGTAGAGACTTTGTGCTGAGAAGAGTGGAGAAGACTCTCCAGCTCATGGAGACCTTGAAGAGGCTTCACGACCAACAATGTGAGCTACTCCTCTTGCGCAACTGTGTTGGTATCTCCATGCTATACTTTACAATGAGGACTACCAGACCCTTGGCTCTCTAGACCCCTGCTGCATTATATGATCAGCACCTCCAGCAGTTCCTCAGGCATCTGGTTACAGGAGATGGAGATGGTCTTGGCCCACTTCAACTGCACCTGAAAACCCTGCCCATGAAGGATGGTGGGTTGGGTGTCTATACAATGGAAGACACCATCTACTATTGTTACTTGGCCTCCTATGCTCAGACCAAAAGTTGCAGGATACCATCCTTAGAACTCACCCAACATCAGACACACACCAATGCTTCCAGCAGTCCCTCTCCAGGTTCATCCAAGTCTGTGGCTTGACCTCTTCTTTCAACATCAAAGCTTCTGCCCCAAGCCAATGCACTCTCTGTCAACCCTCTACTTTGATGTTGTTAGTAAGAATATCTCCACCAGATTTTCCATGACCAATCGTGATAGCACCCTGTGGAAATATACTAAACTAAGCCAGGCCCAATACTACTTCAAAACACTCCCCATTGCTGGGCTTAACCAGTCGATTGGGCCTCGGCAGTTCTGGGATGTGCTTTGTTATAAACTTGGTATACCTATGTTTACAGAGAACAGTGTATGCTCCAGCTGCGGTGGATCCATAGACGTCTTCGACGACCATTCACTACACTATTACAGTGAAAAGGGGATCAAGTTAAGACATGATTCAGTGCGGGACGTGGTCGCGGACATGTGCTACAACGCCGGGGTGTCCGCTCGTAAGGAAGTCAAACCGGGATTCTTGTCTGACGATGAACATTTCTTGCGGCCAGCGGATATCCTTGTATATAACTGGGAGAATGGCAGTGACGTCTGCTTTGATGTCACCAGGGTGTCCCCTTTCACATGTCGAGGGAGAGTCACTTTCTCGCCGGGCCAAGCCATCTCGAACGCAATCGCTCGGAAACGCAACAAATACCTAGACAAATGCATGGCGCATGGATATGGCCGCGGCGTGTTGTCTTTCACCACACTAGGTGAACTAGGAGAGGACACGATAGTTTTTGTAAAGAGGTTTCAAAATAGTATATCTAGTTTTGATTATAATTATAAAATCGGAAACTCTTTTTTCTTTAGATTAGGTATCGTTATCCAAAAAGGGATGGTCGTCCAACTTGTGCCTAGGCTTCCCACTCTATCTTTGTAACACGCTTTATCCATCTAATCAAATCTCTTTATAATAATTAAATAAAAATAAAAATAATAAAATAATAATAATAAGTTACAACAGGCCCATGGATATTTTCGGAGATAATGCACTACGTTGTGCCAGTGACCTAGGTCTCAAATGTTGACATGACTTAGTTCGTGATATATTTACTGATACTTTCTACAAATCCGGAGTTTCTTCCTGTAAAGAAATCTCTTTAGGGTTCTTATTAGAGGACGATCTCTTTAAGACCAACTGACATCCTTGTTTATAATTGGAAGAATGTCCGTGATGTTTTTTATGATGTGATAGGAGTTTCATCATTCACCAATAATGGTAGCCGCAACTTCACTCCAGGCCATTCTATTTCTATAGCTGTCATCGTAAACGCAAGAAGTATCTCGAGAAGTGCACCAACCATGGCTACGGATTTGGTATACTAGCTTTCACAACCTTGGGAGAGCTCAATGAAGATAATATAGTCTTTCTAAAAAGACTTACAAATTGTTTATCTAGCCATGATGTAAATGCTAAATTAGGTAGTTTCCTTATATAATCCCCATTGTCCCATCACCAGGCATCCCAGAGGTCACATCCAAACAGATGCACTATGTGTGGACAAGGAAGCTGTCTTAAATGCTACTAAAGGATTCCGTAAGGGTACCTCTTGTGGTAGGGATGGCCTCAGGGCACAACACTTATTAGATGCATTAAGTGGACCTGCTTCCGCTGTTGCAGAGGAGTTGCTCATCCCATTAACAGGGGTGGTTAACCTGTGGATTGCCGGATAATGTCCCCCGATGTTGGGTGCATATGTGGCTAGTGTTCCCTTGACCCATCTTCTCAAGCCGGGAGGAGGTATAAGGCCAATAGTTGTAGGGACTATTTGGAGGAGGTTGTGCTCCAAATTGGCAGCATCAACGGTGAGTAAGGAATTGGCTCCTTACCTAGGTGATTATCAGTTTGGAGTGGGTGTCCAGTGTGGGGGAGAAGCCATCCTCCACATAGCTAACAAACTTCTGGAGTTACATGAGAGTTTCCAGACCATGAGTATGCTTGATAGACTTCAACAATGCTTTCAACATGTTGGACAGAACAATGATGCTTCATGAGGTGAGGAGCGAATTCCCAAGCATCTCCAGATGGGTATAATTTTGCTATGCAAATACAACAAAATTATACTACCAGGATCACATTCTCCTTTCTGCTCAGGGACTGCAACAAGGGGATCCCCTTGGACCATTGATTTTTGCTATAACCCTGCATCCCCTCATCTCTCAAATAGCATCCGAGTGCTCCCTTGTGATGAATTCATGGTATTTAGACGATGTCACAATTGCATGTGATTCTTCGGAGGTTGCCAAAGCCTTGCAAATCATCCAGAGAGAAGGCAGCAGTAGAGGGATCTTACTCATCATCAGCAAGATAGAGCTCTTCTGGCCAGTGATTGATCCTAGAGTTATGGAGGAGGGTATCTTCCCTCCATGCATCAGAAGACCAACTCAGGGTGTTAAGTTACTAGAAGGACTATTCATCTTAAACTCAATCTTCTGCAGAGACATCGTGCAGGGAAGAGTGGGCAAGACATGCCATCTTATGCAGTCTTTGAAGGTTTTGCAGGACCCACTGATGTAATTTTAGAAGTGGTAAATGAAGAGTTCGTTACTCGAACTTGTGAAGGTAATGATTTTAGAAAATAATGATTTAAATTAATTCTAGAAAATTCCAGGAGTAAGAAAAAGACTAAATAACCTAAATATAATTTTTAAATAATTTTAAATGTAACAGGAATCAGGAATCAGGCAAATCTAACAACCTATGTGATTAATCAGATAATTCTTTTTAAATTAATTAAAGCACAAATAATTGCCAAAGTTGGTTTTGTTATGCTAACAAACAGAGGTAAATCACAAGCATGGACTATCAAAATTAACTAACTAAGCATAATCCATCAAGCAAAAGCACAACTGTTGAAAGAAAACCGTTTTTACTATTCAAAACTATGCAATTCTAACAATAAAAGAATTATAAATAATTATTAGAAAATAATTAAATCACATAAAATTGAGAAAATTACCTTATCCATCATCCCAGTAATTAGACTTAGCTCATGGTGGAAAAAGATTGCTCAAAAGTTGATTTCATTGCTCAAAAGAAAGATTACAAGATTGATTAACGCTGTAACAGCTAAACAGTAACGCAGCAGACGCGTTACAGAATCAGTTCCAACTGTTACAACCCAATTCAACCAAGAATATAACAGTGAGAAATAGCAACAGAGAGATTTGAAATAGCAACAGTTACAACAGTTGCACTGTCTTCTTCCTCAGCAACGTTGAATGAAGAACAGCGATCACCGGGAACAGCAGCAGTAACCGGCCGGCGTCGGAACTTGAACGGAAAAAGGCAAAAATGGTTCTGGAGCTTCGTCCCTTATTTCTGAAGCTTGTAAACTCTTTATATAGGCCTTTGGAGTCTTCTAGGATGTTCTAATCCCATTATAACTCGGTGATTTGACGAAAATTTGATGCCAATCCAAAACAGGGATGTATTCATGTTCCCGTCCAAATTCATGCTCCTCTGGCCCTTATCTTCGGCTTCTAGAGATTCTAATCGATTTTACTAACCTTGAATTAGATTGGGTAACTCCCAATTTGTGATGAAATCGCTAGAAAATCTGAATTGAAATTTGCTGCCGATGAAACTGTCCCGATGAAGGTTTGACTCGGTCAACTGACTTTGACCGACTTGACTGGGCCGAGTTGACCCGCTGAGTTGGTCCGATCCAGCTCATCCCGATCCAAGGGTGCCCCAATCCAAAGTTTGGGTGCCTTGATCCATTTTCCCGGGTGCTTTGAACACTTTTTGAGCCAATTTTTCCACAAATCTTTATTTTTCTAATGTACCTACAAAAGCATAAAAACACGTAATAGACACAAAATCGAATACTAACTCACTAGAAATTAAGGTGCAATTTAGACACTAAAATGTGTCTATCACCCACAGAGTGAGCTCTTTGTTGAGAAATTGTACCAAGGTATTCAGACTCTTTTTTACCCTGAGAACCACAAACCCTCAAGCCCTCCAGGCCCCAGCTGCCCATTTTGACCAGCATCTCATGCAGTTTTTCAGACACATAGTGGCTGGTGATGGGGCTGGTGATGGTCCTACTCAGATGCGTCTAGCTACCTTTCCAATGAAGGATGGTGGACTAGGTGTTTATACCATGGGTGATGCATGCCACTACTGCTTCCTAGCCTCATGCATACAAACACATCAGCTGCCGAACATCATCCTTCATACCCACTGTCATGCGGACCATCTCCTTAGCTTCCAACAGGCCCAAGACAGGTTCCCACAAGTATGTGGGCTCCCTTTATCTTGTGCCAACATCCAAGTGGATGCCCCGCTCCCTATGCACTTCCTGGAAGCCCAATACTTTGTTGTGGTCAAGATGAATATACCCATTAACTTCAACCTGTCCGAGCGAGATACCATCCTTTGGCAATGCAAAAAGTTGAGCCATGCCCAAGACTTTCTTAAGGCAATACCCATAGCCGGGCTTCACCAAGCTATTGGGCCTCGTCAATTCCGGGTTGTCCTTAGTTACATGCTTGGTTTAGCACAGTCTGAGGAGGGGTGCCTATGTTCTTGTTGTGGGCGTGGAATAGACATCTTTGGCGATCATGCACTTCATTGCGCGATTGAGGTGGGTCTTAAATTTAGACACGATTTAGTCAGGGATGTGCTGTCATAAATGTGCTACAAAGCAGGAGTCTCCGCTCGTAAAGAAGCCAACTTGGGCTTCCTCTCGGACAATGAGAACTCCTTGAGGCCGGAAGATATCCTAGTATACAATTGGGAGAATGGCCGAGACGTGTGTCTTGACGTCACAGGTGTGTCACGGGCGCCAGGAGAGATGCCTTCATGCCCGGTCAGGCGAACGCTACGACTCGCAAGAACATCAAATACCTAACCCAATGCGAAGACCATGGTTACGGGTTCACTGTGCTAGCATTCACAGAGTTAGGAGAGGACCTAATAGCTTTTGTGTCAAGACTGCAGAACCGGATTGCAAGCCTAGATTACAATTACAAAATATGCAACTCCCTTTTCTTTAGATTAGGCATTTCCATACCAAAGGGTGTAGGATCCCAGCTTGTGGCGAGGCTTCCTACCACTAACGTGTAATCGGTTTTTCCTATCTAATAAAATTGTTCGTTTTTATAATAGTAGTAATAATAATAATAATAATAATAATAATAATAATAATAATAATAATAATAATAATAATAACGAGTAGCTAGATCAGCTGGTCATCCCAATTCCTTAAAGGTTTGATGCGCTTCAGGAGGTCCCAGGTTTGAGTCCCCGATGGCGTAATACTGCAGAATTTGACATGGAAGGTAGAGTTAGCTTGTCCCCTTGTGACATAATCATCCCCCTATCCGCTTTGGCTCCCTTGGTTGGTTCCTCATGAGGCTCGCTGGTAGGCTAGCACGACAACCTGTTTAACTAATGTAATTTGATGTTAGAACTTAGCTTGTTAGGATTCCAACTAGTTTCTTGTAACTCTATATCCAATAATTAAAAAATAAAATAAATAATAATAATACTTTTATCATCTAGCTCAGCTGGTCATTCCTGTTCCTCAAAAGGTTTGATGTGCTCCAGGAGGTCCTAGGTTCGAGTCCCGATTGCGCAATACTGCAGAATTTGACATGGAAGGTAGAGTTAGCTTGCCCCCTTTGCGATATAATCATCCAAACTATCCTCTTCGTCTCCCTTGGCTGGTTCCTCATGAGGCTTGCCGGTAGGCTAGCACGAAAACCTGTTCAACTAATGTAGTACACTGCTGGAGCTTAGCTTGTTAGGCATCCAACTAGTTTCTCGTAAAAATACTCTTTATCCAGTAATAAAAATTTAATAATAATAATATCTGGTGATTATTCTCGCTATAATAGTAATAAATGAGTTTTGTTTTGAGAAAAGGTTTTTGCTTAGTTGCGTAAAGCGTGAATTGTGTATCTAACATTTTTGGTGTTGTATTTTTAGTAATTTATTATTTTAAATTTTATTTAACGGTCAAAACCCCTAAAATCCTGATATAAAGTAGAGACCAATCTCTGGATTGGACGTGTGAGATGCCTCACACCTTCCTAACCCGTATCTTCATTCCCGGACTTATCTCTGTAAAATTGGATTAGTGTTTCTATTGGGTCCCTGACGACTTTTTTTGATAATTATTCCAAGTGTATTTCCATTTTAGAAACTTAAGAATCTATTGGGTTTCATCCCATTGATTTTGACAGCATCTATAATGACGACTTCACTGGGAACTTAGATTCGAACTTGATACATAATGAATATTTTAAGGTTTTGATTGAACATAACCCGGTATTTACACACATATACGTGCTCACACCCATATCTTTTTTCCATTTCATCTCGTATCGTCAGACGTCCGTTTTTAACGAAACAAGTTGCTAGTAAGCTGAACCCATGCCGATGGCCTGATGGGAGTTACCAACTGAACCACCACAAGCTTTAGCCCACTACCAAAGAAGACTAGGCTGACTACGTCGGAGGTATATTTTTCTAAGGTAACCTAAGCCTACTCAAGAATTAGTGGAACCTAAATGCATGTACGAAACATAGAAACTTCCTTTTAAGTTGATTGTAAACTGCATTCATTATTTCACGAAATCCGAGGAGGAAGCACCCCTATGTTAACCATTGGTGCCTAGGAAAAAATGAATTATTGTACTGGAAAAATATAGCCAAGGAAACAAACTCGACTGCTGACACTGCGCTAGTGGCAGGGTTGATGGGAGTTTTCCAAAAAATGTTGGGTACTAAGTTTAAAGAATTCCGAGATCAAACAAGAAATTATCTTTTAACACCGTCACTGAGGCTATTGAGTCAAAATGGTTGGCAATTGCGAAGACAAGGCATCCCCATGTAAGCCATCCCATTAAGGGAAGCTTATGACCGATTTTGTTTTGGTAAAAAAAGAAACCAATTCGGCTGACTCAAAATATAAGCTAGAACCGACAACCCATGTCTCAGAAATATCACCTTCCTGTCAAAATCAACCCGTCCGCATCAATGAGTTATTCACATATCAGGTACGAAAAATAAATTTATTTAATTCAACTTATCGTCCTGTTTTTTTGTCTGAATTAATATCAGGTCATTGTGAGTTTGAACCTTAGAGGTACGTTCCAAACATTGGTCGATTTCCACCAGGGATTGTTATCTCTAATATCATACGTACAACATGTCAATCTTCTGTTGATCCAATTTATATATCATTCATTTTTATTAAATCGGTAAGTGATTCAAATCGGCCAGGACCACTGCATCTTTCATACGCAATTAATAGGCTCGAAAACTGGGGTTTCAAATTGGGTGGACCCGTTTAAAACTGAAGGTTGTGATGAAGTTCAAAATTTAACAAGAAGAGGAAGAATTTACAATCCACCTTATCTTAGAAATAAAAATATAATCACGCCTCCTGCGCCACCATCACTAGGGTTCAAGTTTGCAAGGGAAGGAGACAAGGTTATCATTGAGCAATTGCAAAATACTAAGGAAAACATTTCCATATGACGGTTATTAATGGGATCCACAAGTCATAGAGAGGCTGTACTGGATGAGTTAAACACTTTGCACATGTCTAACACATGCAATCTCACAGGAAGAGCTAGCAACAACCACAACTCAGGTTAAAAGATAGAATTTACTAATTGATGTGGTCGTATGCACGTCAAAATTATTTATTACCATCTCACAACTCAAGATTTATATGAAGCAAAGGTAAGAAAGGATCATTCCCACAAGGAGGTCTTCGTTGTTATTTGAATTCAAGTTCTTATGGCAAACGAGGATTTCCAGAATTATCTAAACTAAATTAAACTAAATAAGAAAGCAAAGAAATTGTAAAAGAAATCAATATGGTGAGAATATTGGTTAAGATTTCGTTTTCATTCACAAGCATGTTCTTGTAATAATAGTTAGAATTAAATTTTAATCTTTTATTATCAAAATCCCCAGAATACCTTGATCACAAGAATATCACTTTTATTTCCTAAAATCATCACATTTACATAAACAACGCAATTGTGAATTCTAGTTAGTGAACAACCTAAAGTGTAAACGTATAATTAGGTTTAATCCAATAAGAACGTTAATATTTGTGAAATAGGCTAATCAATGCAATTGACATACCCGAGTAGATAATTTAACAAAGGTTACAACTTACATGCGAGTACAAGAAAAGTATCAGGACAATCCGTAATCGCACTATGCTACTTGTACTTAAAGAATATCGGTTTTGCGTATAATAAACCTTCATTATCTCTACATATGAATGTGAGTTCAATCAATTGTCCACTTAACTAAACAACACTCAATCATACATGGCGATATTTGCGGTAAATTATGAACGATAATTGTGAGACAAAACTAATTTTTTAATCAAATATAACTAGTCCCTATCCAATAACAAAATTAACTACTCATAACGGAGTTCATAAAATTTAATTGAAGAAATAAATTGCAAACACTAGAAGTCGAGAAATCTTCCCCGTGCGAACTTACAAAAAGGAGTAGAAGATGTGATTAAAGATACTAGATATCCCTCTTTCTTGTTGAAATAGCTCTTATATAGCTTCTCTTGTTCCACCAATCTCACCTGGAATAAAATTCACTTTCCTTGTACAACTCAAATATTCAATTTTTAAATTGGGTTAAAATTCTATTTAGGAAACTCTAGTTTTCTTGCGGAAACTTTACCAAAAGCGCATCTCGGAGCTCATATGTCCCGCGGTCAACTATTGCATCCAACACTCTCAACCTTTATGATTCACTTAAAGTATTATGATCCACACTTTAATCTCTAAAATCCAGCATCTCGGACTAGTCGCACAGACTCACCATTCTTGTTGTGTTTTCGCACAATTTCTGCCGTATTTGAAAATTGATTTGGGCATTTTCTCAAACATCTTGTGGGCGTCTCTTGATATGGGCATAAATGAGTTTGACTTATTTCTCTATCCCTTGATTCATTTCTTTCCTGCAATGTTGGTCACATTCAATTCATTCAACACATATAAACGTATTTCTAAACCTTCTCGACATTCATTCTTCCTGTTGGTTGTCTCTCGGCATCATCTAAAACCCAAAACTCACTGCAACAACTACTATCTTTCACGAAAAAACTGTCCAAACCAAAGTTAAAAGCACTGTCTCTTCCCTGCATCATAATCCAATTATTCTCCACTTTAATCGACCTCAGTTTCTAACCAAACCCAAGTACCAACACACAACTCAACTCTTCCTTGTTTTCTCTTTCTCTCGCTGGCAAGTTCTTCTACCAAAAACCCATTGCAGACCAAACTTCTCTATGCAATCCACAAAAGTGAACTACCCTTGTTTTTACTCGGCTGAAATACCATCATGGCTAAAGTCTGCTCAAGAACGAGATATTAAGGGCGTGTTTGGTATGATTTTAAAAAATTATTTTCTAGTGTTTTTAAAACATATCCTTTTTTCTTGTTTTTTCATTTTCTAAAAAGCTATTTGGTAGGACTATTTTCAAAAACATATTTTTCAAAAATTAGTTATAAGTTAAAATTGATAATTTAAAAATTAGTTATAAACCTTTTTCAAAACAATTCAAAATTAGTTATAAGCTTGCACAAATACTTTACACATTACAACAAGTTTATATTTATACAAGCTAAACGCGTTGGTGATGTTATCAATGTTGATGATAAAGCCATATTGTCCCTGTTATGTCATCTCTAACATTGGGAAATGATATATTGGTGTGTTTACAGCGTGTCCTCCTCCCATTACATCCCCTGTGATGTGTTTGTAAACGCCTGATTTGTAATGAGCAAAATCCTGTCAAATGGTTGAAGAAACAGCAAAAATTAGAGGGAAGATTAAACTGATAACAGCATAATGGAGATGACAACTCAACGGGATCCTAAGCAAACTGAAGTCAATATGAGGCTTAAAGGGAATGCAAATGATATTACTTTAACAATATAAAATAACTAATAAGAGAGAGAGAGCACAGAGATGATCAGTACCTCTCTTTCTTAGTACCATTTTTGTAGTTGTTGTTTTTCACCAATGCTCATTCAGCCACGATAAATCTGTTGGCGGCTGCAATACGTTTTGTATCAATGTTTATGCAGGCATATCGCAGGAAGAACTACCAATCTTATAATGTGATGGACTTGGCCCTCCGGGTCTATATTGCACATCTTCGCATATGCATGAAGTCAGAGAACTCTGTTCAGCAAATGATGTCTGTCTGTGATGGAATCAATACATAGAAATACATCACTTAATAAAACAACTGTAGATGCAAACTGGAACCCATAACAACGTGCAAACTGGAGAGAACAGCTAACACATGTCTTAACAGGGATACATATAGCGGCATCAACATGTCCTATCTCAAATTTGGTTAGCATTGAAATTCCTAACCACGCATACTACCGACACAGTAAAGAGAAATGTATGAATACTAGACCACTTTAGTTAAGAGCGTTATTTTCACATATGGTTTAGCAAGCATGCATGTCTCCATACTCATGGTGTTATTGGCAGTAATTTATATCACAATCACATATGGTTTAGCAAGCATGTCTCCATACCATGGGAAAAGTGCAGTGACTGTAGTATTTTCTAAATAGCCAGAGAGAAGGATGTCTTGATCGTCAACACTACCAATAAAGGTTCAAACTTTTCTTAGTTCCAGCATAATTTAAGGCATAACGATAGAAACAACAATCTTTGATTGTCAACACTACTCAATTTTACCAAGATATCTCAAACGCCCACCACCAAAAACATAAAAAAACTATTGAAAAACCGAATTGAAATAAGATCTTTACTTCAAAAGAGACCATACAAAAACAAAATTAAAACCCATATAAACAGAATTTGTATTCAAATAGAAGAATGATAAAAATTGAGCTAGACAGAGATTGAAAAGAGACAGGATGGTACCTACCTCTTTATGCGTAAAACGAATTTTAGGGTGGATTGTTATAACCTGAATAATTGGCTCGTTGCCCCATCTAATAGACAACACATAAAGGATGCTGACTAGACATGATGAATCATCATTCCACATAGATATCCAACCTGTAATCACATGGTATTCACATGGTCTTCACGTGTTAGAAGATCATGACATGTATATAAAGTGTGTAATGTGCAAGACAGAATCAATTAATGAAATATTCCTTTCTTCTTCATTTGTCTTACTCTATTATGGTATCAGAGCATTTTCTTGGGAAAACGCTAAAGAAGAATTGAATTCTTTAAGATCTGTGAAAGCCATTAATGGTAGACAATTGAAAACGTTATATTCATCGTTTATTTTAAATCAATTGCTTGATTCACTCAACAGTAACAGTACTGTCATAGTAACAAACTAATACACGCCAGACAAAAGAGGAATGATGTATTCATTAAGTTTCTTGGAAAGAAACGTTTTCTTTCTTGAACCTTGAAGCATTTAATGCTAAATCAAAGATAGCTATTGAACGCCTTTATTACTGACAGACGCGTGATTATTCAGACTATTGGAAACGTAGTCAATAGCAGCATTCAATTTTCTCGATTCTTCACTCAACAACAGCATTTAATTTTCTTTTGAAAACAACAGAAGTAGCATTGAATTTTTCTTTTGAATTTCTGGATTCAATCAACAGCAGCAATGTTAGATGCATGCACCTCGATTCAACAAAGAAATTAATACAAACAAAAGCAGTATCAGACGCGTGGCCAGTGATTCAACAACTCAATTAAAGCAACAGAAGAAATTTAAAAGAAAGAGCAATAATGTCATGCGCATGCTTCTTGGTTTAATACAATACAGAGAACATATCAAGAAACCAACGGTTTCTTTTGAATCGGTTGTCAGTAAACATCAATTAGATGTCAGTCTCAAGAGTAGTGGCAAACAAGAGTTAGTGGACCTCATTAATTCAAAGAAAATTTCGAGAAGCATTTAACATAGGAAAGCTTTTGAGAAATCAAATCACCAATATATAAGAATGCACAAGAACAAGAGGTAACTCTTTTATTTCTCTCTGCTTCTTATTTTCTCAAGTATTCTCTCTACTTCTTCTATCTGCTAAACATCTTCACTGATCTTGAAGATACAAACTAGAAACTCTGGTTTTATACTATCAAGAGGATTCAAATCTACTCTTGATAATCTTTACAAGACTTTCTTGTTTGTAATTAAGTTGATCATTTTTTGTTCCTGATCTAGAATTTTTCTGCTCTCTATACGATATATGATTGAAACATTCCCATCTATTTCATCTTCTATCATGGAAAATACTACATAAAATATTTTCTCTAAAATACCTCTCAATCAACTCTATAACTTTGTTCTTCTGAAGTTAACAGAAGAAAACTTTCTATTTGGAAAAATCTTCTGAATCCAATCATTCAAAAATACAAGCTAAAAAAATTCCTAGATGGTTCTTACCCTTGTCCTCCACAGTTCACTAATCAGAGAAATAAAAAAAACGGAGTTGAAAACCCTTTTTATACTGAGTGGATTGATTAAGATTCCACTATTACTATATGGATCAACTCCACAATTTCTGATTCAATCATAGCATATTTTACTCATTCAACAACTTCTGCCTCTCTCTGGCAAAACATTGAAAATCGCTTTGGCAGAGCTTCTTCAACCCATTCCATTCAGTTAAGAACCAAACTACTTTCTATCACTCAAGGAACACAATCAGTTTCTTCTCTAATTAATGAAATTAAAACACTCTCTGATCAACTGGCTTCTGCTGGTGAAATAGTCAGTGATAAAGAATTGGTTGTTATTACCCTCAAAGCTCTTAATGATGACTACATCCCCTTAGCAACGTCGATGCGTCACAGAAATCCTCCGGTAACTTGCATCGAACTCCACAACAATCTTCAGAGTGAAGAGACAGTAGTTCAAGAACGCATAAAGATTCAGAAAGAAGAGCAGCATGGAAAGGCCTTCTTCACTAACTATGGCAGAAACTACTCCAGAGGTTCTTCTTCAAATCATCGGGGGTATCACAGGACTAATCAGAGAAATATGAACTAAGAACAGCGAACTCCAAATTCAACTATATTTCATAAGCAAATGACCGACAAATGAGCAAATATAAATGATAAACCAATATGCCAAATCTGCAACATCCCAGGTCACATAGCTACTACTTGCACACAGAGACTTAACTTTTCTTATCAAGGGAGAACACCACCAGCAAATCTCACAGCAATGTTGGTTGCATCTGATATTTTTGGTGAAGAAGAATGGATAACAGACAGTGGTGCTACTAACCACATCACATCTGATAGCAAGGTACTGCAAGAACGCACACCCTATGATGGTACAGATACAATACAAACTGCAAATGAGGAAGGTATGCATATAACACACTTAGGTAATACTCGAAAGTCTACTGGTATTAACTCTTTCATGCTTAATAATTTTCTAGTTGTCCCTAGAGCATCTCATAACCTCCTATCTATTCAGAAATTTGCTGGTGATAACCATTGCTCATTAACATTTGATTCATCTGGTTTCTATGTGAAGGACAACACCACAAGGAAATTACTTTTCCGAGGTCCACATAGGAACGGTATCTACCGCTTTTCATTTAGCAACTCCAATCATGCTCCACAAGCACTATCATTTACAATATCTGATAATCTTACACTTCACAGAAGGTTTGGCCATCCATCATTCCAGACTCTACAATAGTTATGTCATATCTTACATCTGTCTAGTTCATTACATAAACCCTTATCATGTATGGACTGTCAAACTTGTAGAAGTCATAAACTACCTTTTAGTATGTCTCAGTATGTTGCAAATAAACCCCTTCAGCTACTGCATATAGATCTCTGGGGACCATGTCATGTAGCATCTGCAGCAGGAAACATGTATTATGCAAACTTTATTGATGAATATTCCAAATATTGCTGGATTTTGCCATTGGCCTCCAAGTCTGAGTTTAAGCATCCGTTTGTTCTGTTTGTTAAGAGAATAGAAAACTTGTTATTTCATCCAGTGGTTACTATTAGAACTTATAATGGAGGAGAATTTTGTAAATCACTTCCTAGAAGATTTCTGTGCCACTAGAGGAATGACACATGAAATGTCATGTCCACATACTCCAGAGCAAAATGGAGTAGCAGAAGTGAAGCATAAACACCTTCTAGACATTACTAGGACTCTTCTGTCTCAGTCTAAGTTGCCTACATCTTTCTGGGTTGATGCCTTGCAGACATCAAACTTCTTGATCAACAGACTACCTACTAGGTCCATAGAATACCAATCTCCCTATCAAGTATTATTTGGAAAGACACCAGATTACTCATTTTTAAGAGCTTTTGCATGTAGCTGCTATCCATGGTTGAAGCCATACACCACAAATAAGTTACAACAGAGAAGCAAATGTTGTGTGTTCTTAGGCTACAGTTTGCACCAAAAGGGATATAGATACTTGGACCCTACAACATGAACTGTCTACATATCAAGACATGTTACATTTGATGAAACTGAGTTTCCTTACTCCAATTTGGTTAGTTCGATTACCACAGAGCAGCCTCCTACAATCTATAGTCATCCTCATCTTAATTCTAAATCAGCAGTAGATCATACTACAACCACTGGAGAAGATGTTTCTTCTACAGTACAAAACATTCACAACATGATCACAAGAGGGAAAGCAGGAATTAGCAGGCCCAGGTCCCTGAATCTACTAGGTACCCAATACACTCAGCCCTACTTGGTGTTTCTATTGCTGTTCCAATGTGTATCACACCTGCCAACAGAGACCCAGTTTGGAGTGAAGCAGCTAAAAATGAATATCAGGCCTTATTAGATGCTAGGACATGGTCTCTTGTGGATATATCTGACCAGGCTAATGTAGTAGGCTTCAAATGGGTATTTCGGGTGAAATACAACCCGGATGGAAGTGTAGCTAGGCACAAAGCCAGATTAGTTGCAAAAGGGTATCATCAAAAACCAGGCCTGGACTTCGAAGACACGTTCAGCCCAGTAGCAAAACCGGTAACAATAAGAGTAATATTGTCTCTTGATGTTCAATACAATTGGACTATTAATCAGTTAGATGTTTCGAATGCATTTCTTCATGGAAATCTCAAAGAGGTAGTGTATATGACTCAACCACCAGGCTTCATAGATCAGGGAAGGCCCAAATATGTATGTTTACTACATAAAACAATATATGGGATCAAACAAGCGCCACGGGCCTAGTATGAAAAACTGAGTTCCAATTTATATACACTCGGATTTGCACAATCGAAGGCAGACACATCCATGTTTGTCTACCACAACAAATCAGTTATTACTGTAGCACTGATATATGTGGATGATATTCTACTAACAGGGAACTCAAAAGAACATATTAAACTTGTTATACAACAGTTACAGGGACAAATTCCAGTCAAGGATATGGGACATGTCCACTACTTTCTGGGCCTGGAGGTATCCAGAGGTGCAAACTCATTGTTGCTTGGCCAGACGAGATATTCCTTGGACTTGCTCACTAAATACAAAATGGATGGATGTAAGCCTTGCAATACACCCATTGCAGTTTCTACAACCCTTACAAAGACCTCAGGGGAGATTTTAGATGACCCAATGGAGTATCGGTCCCTAGTCGGAGCATTACAATATTTAACGTGGACACGACCAGACATTTCATTTGCAGTCAACCTTGTGTGTCAATATATGCATGATCCTAGAACATCCCACCTAGAGGCTTCCAAACGCATCCTAAGATATGTAAAAGGGACACTGTCCGTTGGGTTATGTTTCACAAAGGGATCTAAAACGTTAGTGGGCTATTCGGATGCAGATTGGGCTGGATGTGTAGATGACCGACGGTCCACCGGTGGATATGGTATATTCTTGGGATCTAACTTGGTCTCTTGGTCTTCTAAAAAACAAACAACGGTGGCACGTTCAAGCACGGAGGTGGAATATCGAACGCTAGCGTACACGGCGGTGGAAATGGTATGGATATGTTATCTCTTGAATGACTTACATTTCAAGACTATAGGAATACCAAGAATCGGTTGTGACAACATAAGTTCAATAATCTTGGCTTCAAACCAGGTCCAACACTCAAGAATGAAGCATGTACATCTTGACTACCACTTTGTAAGAGAAATAGTGCAGGCCCAAAACTTAAATGTTTTCAATGTTCACACAACGGCCCAACTAGAGGATATCTTCACAAAAATTCTACCAGGCCCAAGATTCAACATGCTTAGGAGAAAGCTCAAGATGATTTCCAACCCCTTGTGCTTGAGGGGGGATAATAGCCAACACATAAAGGATGCTGACTAGACATGATGAGTCATCATTCCACATAGCTATCCAACCTGTAATCACATGGTATTCACATGGTCTTCACGTGTTAGAAGATCATGACATGTATATAAAGTGTGTAATGTGCAAGACAGAACCAATTAATGAAATATTCCTTTCTTCTTCATTTGTCTTACTCTATTACCATCTTGTTACAGTTGACATCTGATTCGCAATTGAAAAATATTAGATTATGAAAAAACCAAAACTTTTATTGGTGGTGACTTCTCTGCACCCAAACCTCGTGTTCCTGTTGACTACAAAAACATATTCGAACTCTTGGTAAACCACCATCGGAACCATGGCTAGCCGGCAGTTGGAAACTGATTGCTAAGAACAGGTCGTTCAGACCTTTAAGCAAACACATTGGGTGCAGTTTACTAGTGATAGATATAGAGATGCATTTGAGTTTTTAGCCCTTGTTATTTTCTTCCCTGCAATTATTTTATCATTCACAACAAACCCAATTCAATTCATCACAAAACCATTCATTAATTTCATGCCAAACCCATGGTACCAAGATTTCTTGTTCTTCACAAACTCAAAATCAAAACCCATTTTTATAGTTCTTCTCTGTAACATAAATCAGACACATTTCTTGGCAACAACAACCCAAATCCACTTCGAACTCAAACCACAACCAAACCCATTGGAACTCTGTATCAACTCTGAACGCCAGCAAGCTTCTGCTTCTCTACTGATTTTCTTCTCGGCAGCAAATCCTCCCCAAATCTCACAACTTCTTAGTACTTGTTGTAAAAACGAATCCACCATAGACCCATCTCGAGCTCAGTTCCTAAATTGATTTTCAACCCAGATCTTCTTTCTTTTCTTCTACAGAAGGCGAGAGAGAAGAAAAACATGTTTTTTGTTCTACAGAAGGCGAGAGAGAAGGAAAGAGGCGAGAGAGAAGAAAAACAAAACACAAAAACCGATTAACTATCGTTTTTATGTTTTTGTTTTTAAAAACAGAAAATCCATATAAAACGTTTTCTGAAAATACCCCTACCAAACATGTTTTTTTCCCTTTTTTATTTTTTCTGTTTTTAAAAACAAAAAGTTGTTTTAAAAAACCATATCAAACACACGCTAACCTTCTTCTTCATCTTTAACTCGATAGTTCGAAACCCATCATCACCATCTTTCCAACACAAATTATCTCGACTGTCATTCTTCACTATTAACGTAACCCATCTTCCACATTCCCTGTAAATCTTGTTCTTCTTATCTTCTTCTGGCTATAAATTTCTTGAACTCACGGCTAACACTAACCTTGTTTCTTCCACAATTTTCATGGCAGGTAACGTCACTGACTAAATCTGTTCACTCTATCTCACACATCAACGACTCCAGCAAAGACAAATGATGAACTAAAATTTTGAGAGTTTGGTCTTTTTGTGATTTTGACCTAACTCTTGTACTGGAACTGGGAAAAGAAGGTGGTATCCCTAGTTATAGGTTTATAAGGATGGCTCTTATAAAGAAACAGTTTGTTAGCCCTTTAGGTTAAAAACATGTCTGTCTTTAGTAATCTTTTATTGTACTCTGGTTGCAGCCTTGAGTAAAAATCTAGGTTGGATGGATGCCCTTAGGTTTCTGTTTTACACATAATTGAGACTTGTGTTCTTCTATTCTTTGCACCTATCAACACCCAATGACTTTGGACAATATCATAGGCTCCTATTTCTCTTCTTTTGCTTCATGTGACTCCAAAATACCTATAAACTTAAAAAAAAACACATAAAAAACACAAAATATAAGAGAACTAGTTAAGAAAAACATAAGAAATTGATATTAAAATAATGTATTTTAGGCACCTATCACTAATGTTCTCAGATGATGACTAACCTCCGGAAGGAAATGGGAATAAATGTGTACTTTATATTACAGTTGGGTGTGAAGGGTTATGTGTCCCACATGTACATGTGCTAATAGGAAATGAATCCGGTGTCAACATTTGTACCCTAACTCCTGCAAAGAAGTTTGGTGTAAATGATAAAAATATATTTTTTTAAGAGCAACACGATAAGAACCGTCCCGGGTTTCATAATGAGAAAAGAGGTATCATGGGCGAATTCACGACAACGTGGTCATTTAGATAGCACATATAAAGGCCACATTTTTTGGTTATCGGCATTAATGCTAGTTTTAAAATGCTTTTGGGGAATCCTTAGTTAAATGCGAACCAAGTTATCGGTTAGAATTTGCATCAGAAGCTTTGATTCATCTTTGATGGTAAACTGAGAACCGTCCACGGGGATTTTGAAGAAGAATATGAAACAAAAAAGAGCAGCCAAGGTACAACCTCAATCAATAATTGATATAAAGCATGTGAATCGGGTCATTTATCAAACCCCCTCCAAGGAGAAGATTCCAAGTTGGCTTAATCACGATCATACCAAGGTAGCCCACTACATGAGGAAACACCATTTCTTTCCTGGAATGGGTTTAGGTTTGAGAAATAATTGATAAGTGCTTAATTTGCATGTTTTTAGTATATATTCCATACTTATTTTAGTTATAATTCTTGCGAATTACTTAGTATTACTCTTATTTACTATTTTATTTTTATTTTTAGGTAAATCATCTAAAAATCAATGTAAATGATGTCGAAAAGAGCTAAGAAGATAAATGATTCATTCTTGATTGAAAATGAGAATTTAGTGATGAAAAGTATACTACGGATAGGAAAGTCTCAAGACCTAGCCATAGAACAATTCGAAAAATATGACTGAAATTTTAGAGGAGGTTACGACTAGGAAAACTTCAAAACCTAGACGTAGAATTGGGGAACTGACAAGAGTTGTCAGATTTACGACTAGGAATTCATATCAAACCATCAGTAAAAGAAGCAACGTTCGCAAAAGAAGTGTCAGGGTCACATTTACGACTATGAAATCATCAAAACCTGTCCGTAGACAAGATGAAAAGTGATGAAACATGAATTTGAGACTCACATACGGTTGAGAAATCACTCATGAGCTAGCCTAAATTGTGATGAAAAGATATAAAAATTATTAAACCTTATCTTGTAAAGGACGACGATACGAAGCCAACGCAAAAATAATGGGGAAAATCGGACATCGTATGTAGAAGTTATGGCCGGAATGATGGATGAAAGAAAATTAAAACTTCAGGCTCACCTACGGCCAGGAAATGCCCTGCTAGACCTAGCCATAGGGGACCCTGAAAAATAACCTTAAAAGTTCTATTTATCTACGACTAGGTTGTGGGACTAATTCCTTTCCGTAGGTGAAGTGTTTGGTGTGAATTTGACTTCTAAAATACGAAAAACCTGAACCCGAAAGGATTTTAAGCCCTTGATATGATGATTACTATATAAGGAGACTCCCATGTTATTAAGAATACACCTTTAGACTACTTTGCAAGTCTTGGAGGAAATTAACAACATAAAGAGCAAGAGGTAGGGTATTAGAACGGTTCCATTATCATAACGATTTATTTTATTTTCTCATATGTATAACATGGATGTTACTACATCCATGAGTATCTAAATATATAATTGATTGAGGATAAATTCTAAGTTCTAGATATGATTTGAGTTATTATATGAATCTATGTTGAAGTTCTTCACATGATTATCGTTTATTCTTACTTATATGAATATTTATGCTTGATTGATAGATTGTTTAGGTGGCCAACTAAATTGATTTATTAATTAATCTGAAGCTAGTAAGAGTTGGGATATCCATAATATTATAATAATGTCTTACACAAGTAGAAAACGTGAGACCTTGCAGAGGGATTCTATGGAGAAATCGCGTGTAAAAACAACTAGAAAATGAACAGAGTATACCGAGTTTAACTACTAGGATCAAACCTAGTAGTAGATCACCCAAGGTGTTACCCAATAAAACGCTTTAGGCTTTGTGAATTTAGGTTGATCCTGTAGTTAAACTCTTAGATCAAAGTCCACTTTGTGGTGTTATCTTCACTCGCAATTTATCTACAGAATCCCTCTGCAAGGTCTCATGATTTGTACTTGTGTATATCGTTGTTTGACTATTATACTTATCACCCAATTTCTACTGGGGATAAAATAATCAATAGATTAATTTAATATGCACTCAAAAATAATCTAAGAATCACTCATAAACCTTCGATATAGTAAAGATAAACGACAATGATTAAAACTCCAAAAAAAATTGTAAACCTAATAAAACTTAACGTCTAGAACATTGAATTCATCATTAATCAACAAAAGAATTAGTTAATCATTATACAAGGAAGAAGAATAAATATGTTGGGTTCCTCTAAAGGGGTAAACCCTTGGTTTAAGATGTAGAAGATGTGATATAAGAGGTATATATTTTATTGTTTGAGCCTTAGATGTCTTCTTTTATATCCTTCAATACTTGACCTTCAAGTGTCCTCTTTTTTGGGTTTAGAATCCTTATGGGACCTTGTTTCCTTGAGTTAGAAGTCAATTTTGCATCCAAATAAGTCCCAGAGCAGTTTTACGTTCGGATGAATTGATTGAATTATTTTTTAGCCAAATATTTGTCTGTATACTTAGCTGAAAACGTAACTTTTAACATCTAGACTTGGCTTACTCGTGGTGAGCAATTATCAGCCGAACTTTTTTCTGTAACTCAAGTTTTTCAAAATCGTTTTTCCCAGAACTTCTTCGTCCGATGTCATATGTCCTATTTATTTTTCGTTTGCTTCTCCTTTTCATTCTCTACAAGATGGTGGTAAAAACTCATGGATTTGAATAAGTAGAATTTGGTCTTGGATCCTCCTTCATTTTATTGTTTTACTTCCTTGCTCATTCTATCACTTTGTAACTTCTTTTTGGATGTTTAACCTAACAAAAGACATAAACTAGAAAACAAACATAATACAAGGTAATATACAAGATTTATAACAAATATTAGCATGGATTTGACACTAAAATCATATGAATTATGCACTTATCGAATTCCTCCACCTTAGATTTTGCTATTCCTCGAGCACATTATCTACCTAAACTAACCTAACTTACTTTCAGAGGAATCACGGTTACATTTAGCATGTGCAACAAGCCTTTAAACCCCTAGGTTCCCCTAGTGGACGAGTTATAGTCTCATGAGGGTTTACATAAGATATACCCACAAAATCTACTCCAAATCCTACATACTTCAAAGTCATTAACATCCAAAGAGCTATGAGGATATAAAGTTTCTGCACCTGATAATAAGAAGTTAAAAGCATCCAAAGAGCTATGAGGACATAAAGTTTCTTAAATCATAAATACGTTAATTATCGAGAAAGAGAGTTTAATGTTTTAAACCAATGTTGTATAATGGAATGCAGCCTCGACAACAACCAATAAGCATTCACCTCAACTTCTGCCTTACGGATCGGTCACTGATAAAAAGATAGAAATGGGTCGCACATGTGTGTAAGAAGAAATAAAGAACGGATTACCTACGCACGGGAAGGTGACGCTTATTATCAATTTATGATGATCTCAAAGAAAGGAAATCAACCATATGCGAGGATGGGAATGTTCACCCACCTTGTCATCCGATCTACATACAACACCACACTCCAGTGTTCAATATAAACTTCTTCGTTTTCGGCTTCAACTTCAACTCTTGATGATAAACTCTCGAACTTCGCAGAACTTTGACAATTTGTATTTATTTTTATTCAATTACTTGTTGTTTGAAACTTCTTTATGGATTTTTTCTCCCGTACTTGATCAATTTTTTTTTTTTTTTTTTATACCTTTTGTCATTGTCGTATGATTTTTTTTTAGCATTTGGTTCTTCACAACTCTGGTATTGTCTTGGTCACATAAACTTCAATAATTCTCATTTTTTTACTTTTCTTCCTCTTTTATTCCATTTAAATATGAGATTTTCGCTATTCCTTTGGTTTCTTGTAAACCTTAATTAAACGTATTCAACTTTCTTCATAAATTGGTATTGCTCCACTTGTTGATGATGATGATATATTTCTATGGTCACTACTTCGAGAGAGTGGTGCGTTCTGCAATTCAGACTACAAGATGAGGTTAGTTCACAATTCTGTTGTCACCCTCATGATTGACAGAATTAGCATATATTAAAAAATGATGAAAGGGTGCAAGGTTGAGTAGCTCATAATTCTCCTCGGAGTTAACACAGATGATATACTCTAACCGGTTGTTAAAGGTTAGGTGCCTCACTCGATAGGTAGTCTCTACTAAAGATTGATTAACTCTCTAATACTGTATTTTTTCTGCACCTAATTTGCCACCGCCAGGGTTAATTTCATCATGATTACTCTCATAATGACTAAGAATACTGAATCTACACTCTCAAGAACTTATAAGTTCACTTATTTGGTAAGAACTCCGTATGTAAATTTAGCAAAAAGTAACGTGACTCTAATATCTCCAAAAGTTGGTGGTTCAAGAAAATATGTACAAAAATTCGAAAAATATACCTGTGAAAGTAAAAACTAACTAAAAAAAGAAATCTATATGCTCAATACTCCCCCACACTTAAACTTCACATTGTCCTCAATGTTCAAAACCGATATTTCTGAATTCTGACTAATAGAATATTAACATCGTATCTGTACATATTGGTAAGGAATTAGGCACAACATCCTTGACAAAAGTTATCACCTATATCTTTTCTATAGTGTGTAAAAAGGGAACAGTGTTTTGATAAACGGTCTGACAGTTATGGCCTCTGGAGTGATTGACATGCAACCTGAAAAATTATGGAAAAATTCGGAACTCAACTTTCCAGGCCAATTTCTCCACATAATAGACTCCAAATTCAAATTTTCTTTTTGAAAAAGAAAGGTGCATCTTCCCTATTCAAACTTTGTGGTCAAACACTCAATTTAGACTCCGAACGAAGTCTCTAGAGACGCTTCATTGAACGGTGTCGCATACATAATTTTCTGACGAGAAATTTTTCGTTATTATTTTCTTCATTATAGATTTAGGAGTCTATGTAAACATGAGAATAAAAATATGATATGCAAACTATAAAAACTATAAATAAAAGAGATAGAAATTAAAAACCAATGGGTTGCCTCACATTCAACTTTTAGCTTAATGTCTTCAGTCTGAGCTCTTGGTTATCGTCCATACACCAACAATCTAAAAATTTGGAAATCCACCCAATTAACAACCTACAATTCAAGTAACGGTTTTACGCAAATAAAAGTATAAGATAAAAACATTGAAATTGTTTGATCCCCTCACTTAATCATTTGTACACTCGGAAATGTATAAAGTACATAAAATAAGGGAACTTCTACGATTTCCTCTCGGCGAACCTATATTATACCACATGGTCAGTTTTGCAACATTTTAGTTTTTGGATGTACAACGGATATATCCATTGCACACTGTGCAACGTCTACATCCGTTGCATATTCGTATATACATTGCTTTAATTCTTGATTATCTCAAAATAATTAAGTAACATGTTTGCAACGTTCATATCCGTCGTAAATTTTAGCACCGCTGAAAATATATCAATATCAGTGGCATGTAGGATTAAAATCATTATTGCTTTTTTTATTTTAGTTTTAATTCCCATTTTGTTTTTTCTTATTTTAGTTTTAATTCTTATTTTGTTTTTCACTTACCAGTTGATTTCCCCAACACTTGAATCCAAATTTATTCCCCCCAAAGACCAATAATAAGATACATCTATTTCAACTTCATGTACTCTCATTTTATTTTAAACCTATTATCAATTAGAAATAAAATAAAATAAATCAGAATCTTTGTTTTCATTTATTTTCACTTTATTTATTTCAGACAAAACATAACTCGTTTTTTCTCTTTCTCTTTCTCTTTCCAAAACCCTTATTTTCTAGAGGTCACTTCCATTATGATGCAAAGGCATATTTTTTTTTTATGGAAAGGTCATAATAGACAAGACATACCCTTCTGGGTTCATGGGTACGTATTTTTAACCTTTCTCGTGATTTATAATAATAATTAAAGAAAATTTGGGATTGATGCATAATGGGGAGAGCTCTTCAGTAGCTCTGAAATACTTACAAAACTTCTGTAAGGTGCTTAGCTATTAAGTCCCTAAGATCAATTTTCTGGAAAAGATTGAATCATAATATACATTTTGTGCTTTTGATTATGGATTTATGGTTGTTTTGATTTCTAACTATTGTTGATCTGTTAATTTACTATGCTTGTATTTTTTTTAGCTTTTCCGCTTATTTGTTATCCTATGGATACTTCAACATGCTACCGTTATGCGTCCCTATCTCCAATAGGTTGCCTGTTTCACATGTTCCAATTTTCATCTACCTTTAACTACTTAATGAATTTTTGTCCAATGTATCATATGTTTCAGTTCATATTTACATTTTACTGATTTTATGAACTGCTTGCTGAAGAAAATGGTCTTAAGAGTTTTTGTTTTTTGGGCTTGGATTAATTGAAACTTAGGACCAAGAAGACACTAAGGAAACTAGCACATTTTCACTATTTGTGAATGAACCTTTAGTCCCACATAGGAGAAACTAAAGATGTTACCTCTCCATATTACTTAGAAATTTGCATATAAGGGAGGCCCCTTAGGGGTTTACACACTTGTGTGTATGGAGAGGACTAAGGCTATGGGCTAGTTGGTGCAACCACACATTTCACACACGCGCGGTGCTTCGCACCAAAGCAGGCACGCCACCGCCGTCCGTCCGGTCGGGCTGGGGCTCGGGCTCAGGTTCGGGTGCGGGTCAACCAAGACTTATCTTTTTGGACAAAATATTTTTTGATTATTTCCTTAAAGAATTTAAAACTAAATTAAATTTTGTTTTTAATATAGGGGAGGCGCTTGACCCAGCGAGTATAAGATTTGTCATAATGTCGAGATAAAATTTGCTTGTTTTAGTTCCGTTTTAAATTTATGTCCGTGCTCCATGCACGGGTTTGATTAACATTCAATTGCCATTACATACTCTCTTTATCTGCCTGTAAAAGAAAAACGATTTCTTCATTTCAACTTACACCAGAAGCAGTACTATCCTTCCTTCTTTTCCCCTCTTCCTTCTTTGTTTTGCGCACTGCTTGTTTACTTCCCTTTTGTATTCTAAATTGATGTTGAGTTCGTTTGAGTGGGTAACTAGTATTGTGATTTATCCTAGTCATAACGGGAAGTTCTATCCTGGACACATCTTCGTTGTGTGGGTATAACTTCTCTCATTCTTGAGGAGTACCTGGGGACTATTGTCTTAAGGACAATTTACTGAGCAGGTGGCTCTGTCCTTTATGTGCAAATCAATTTAGAGATTTTATTAACGTTAACATCTTATGTTTTAATATTTTTATTGTTACAAATCCAACACTGTTTATTGATGGTATCATATGTTCCAATTCCTAACTATACTGAACTAATTTCATGAATTGTCGTTAATCTAGTTTAGGATATCTACTGAGTAATAAGAATGATTGAGAAAGAGAGAGATTTTGAAGATCCTAAGAAAAAGCTGTGTAATCTATTTCTTTCTATCTAATATTTTTGGTGGCTCCATAACTGAAATATTTATGTAGCTTTCATGTTTCGAATTGACACAAACAGCACTAGTCGTTGTCACAACCTTTCTATTCTCCAGTAAATACCAAGTATGACAAATATCTTTTTAGTAGTGTGCGTTAAATCTAACAGATATATGATAGTCCAGTTTGCGTTCTTGTTTAGTTAAGTACTTTTTATAAGTTTTGAAGCTCGGAATATCATTAAAGCTAAGTCTATGTTACCTGTTTTTTGTTTTTCTGTTTTCCTCATTATTGGTTATAGTCGAATGTCTGTTAAATCTGTTCTTGCCAAAGTGGGAATGCCTCCATAACTTCAATTTTTAGCTCACTGCATTTAGTTTGTGTACAATGTATCTAGGCCTCCTCTGTTTGGCTCGTGCATTTCTAATTTTTGTTCTTTTATCTCTTTGTGTTTTGTCAGTCCGTCCGTGACTCCATTCAGATGTTCCCAAAGAAAATACTGGAGATCCTTAATGAAATTATTTAGGTAGTTCGAGGAACTTGATACTGAATAATTTTTGTTTATCTTATACGTGCACTTCTGACACTCTCTCACTTTGATGCAATCTATTCATTTTCTGTTGGAGGGATTTTGCTGGAATACTTTTTGGATGGTCGAAGGAGTTCAACATTGATACGTGCTTGACTGTGTATTCGGAATCATTTGTTAACTATAGGTATCTTAACCTTTTCTGTAGCACCACATGCGTGACTTTGTCTTTTTTTTTTGTATATGCATGCAATACTGAGATTCAACTCTGATGTGGACTTTTTCTATTTCACATACTTGTGTTTGCTGATTAGTCTAACCATGACATCCATCTTATGAATGATCTACAGTTTTAGTAAGTCTTGTTTTATCAAAAATTGAATGTTCTCCACTTGATTATTCTGGTTTTGCTTATTTAATTAAACTGTATTGATGTCATGTGCGATAGAATAAGGAATCGTGGGAGATGGAAAATGGTGAGAAGATTGTAGCTGCTGGAAAAAATAAAGAAGAGAGTGATGCATTGGTCAAGGAAGGTAAATATACGAGAGCCTCTAAGAGATATGAGAAGGTACTACCTATTCACTGGTATCGTGTCTGTACTAATGTGCTACTTTATCTTTTATTATTTTACTCGGTACCTGTATTTGATCTGGCAATCCCAAATTTGGCGTATACTTTCTTAACATCCCAGCAAAGCTAGAGAGTCTCTATACAAGGAATCAATGGACAAGAATTTGAGCATAGCTGTGTTCAGTAGTGATATTTTCTACCAAGCAAGACCTTGACCTATTAGGCCTAAATGTGTAATGTACTTGCTCATTTTGAGCCTTTAGTAACTTTAATTTTACAAGTCTTGGATCTTGAATTAAAACATGTTGACAGTTTATACATTTCTATTGTGTTTGCCTTATTTTCAAGAAGTTCTAGAAATAACCACTAAACTTACTGGGTTGTTAAGAAATTGCAGTCTTCCAAATAGGAACTGGTCAATCCATGGTATACCATGAAATAACAAAGGTTGTACCTGTGAACCAACCTCCTACAATGAAATAAGCACAAGGAAAAAATAATAGACCGGACCAACCTACAAACTTTTGAAAGCCTACGCCCCATAAAAACTATCTACATGAGACTGTCCTTTGGCCCATAGGTCCTAGCACAAGGTTAGAATTTTAGCTCTTCCAGAATGGTATCTCATTGATTGCTCGCCCCCCGGAAGGAGGCCTTCTTCTCCTTCCACCTAAGCTGTGCACGTTGTGTCAAGGTTGTTACTATCTTTTTATAATATCTTACAATTTTTTCCATTTTTCATGGTTAGTTACTTAATCACTGCATTTAGTTGGTGCGGTTTTATATCAGGTTTCTTCCGTTCTTTCATTAGTTCTTTAGTTATTTATGTTTTGTGTATTTATAGGTTCTATTGACGGCATTGAAGTTAAGCTACATGGGAATACTCTTAGAGTGATGATGATTTAACATTTTTTGTGGGACCCACTTTAACGTTTTCAAACAGGGAAAAAGGAACCAAAACCGTTACTTATATTCTATATATTCGTTTCTTTAAAAAACCAAAGCAATGAATAAAACCTATTTAAGCAACAATTATATTTGTTGCTTTAATTAAATTGACCAACTTTTATAGTCGCTGCACAATTCGTTGCGAAATTTCTTACGCCCTATACTTAACGGATATAAACGTTGCTTAACTTCACTACAACTTAATATTCGTTGCAAAAAGGCGTAGAGCTACATAGTGTCAGAATCAAACATATCTAGTGGTGGATGCTTAGCAGCAAAGTAATCCTTAAGAATTTTAGAAGCACATATACCCAACCCTAAGTGAGGCAATTCCTTAAAAATCGGGTTAACAACCATTTGGGACGATGATAATCACATAAAGGTTTAGATGTAGAATTTGGTAAACCTTGAAATTCCAAACTTGAAGAGTGATCTATCACATCGTTAGTAAGTTCTTCTGGTGTTTCTATTCCATAGTTAAGTTTTTTCATTCTCAATATCCATTTATTCAACACTCTCGTCATCAGAATCGAATTCCGTTATAAGAAGATCTTCTTCGGTGTAAATTCTAGGATATTAAGTATGAGTTTTCTCCGAAGAAATAATCGGGTCAACCTCTTGCAAATCAAACGTCCTAAAAATGTTATAATCCAGATATTCTTTTCCATCTGATATGCGTTTGAGTATACTACCCCGTCTATAAAAATGGCTATGTTATACCAAGTATCTTCCTTATGAATATGAATGATCATTATGATGATCCGGAGTTGGACTAACTTCATAATTGTTATATGGACTTACCAAAGGTTGCTCAGCTTCATAATCATTATCGATAAATTATTCATTATCGTCCATATGAATTTCAAAGTGGTTTTGGTTTTGAGGCAAGACTTCTTCCTCGTCATTTTTTCCAACAAGTTGATAAATTTGACCCCTTAAACTATCCCTAGTCTGGTCGCGCTCTTCCATAAGTTGAATGTGTTAGTCCAATTTATTTATATATTGTTGCATCAGTTCTGCCAAACTAGAAGAGTCATTATTAGAAGCATAACCATCCTCCCATCCATGTGATTGTTCACCTACATAACCACCATAAGGTTGTTGGTATGTATGAGAATAATCATAAGGTTCTGTAGGATTTTGATCGTAACCAAATAATTGGTTTTGATTATACCCCTAGTATGGCTGGTAGTTGTTCTAAGATTGATATTGAAAACCGTATTGATTACCACTATTATATGATTGATCTTGTGCATTGCACATGTTAATTCCATAAGAAAACACGATTACTCTCAATAAAAACGAAAAATCTACTAAAACCTAATAAATAAATAAATAAAAACAAAAACAAAATTGATACTTACAACCTTTTTTTTCAAAATTTACCTTCCGGTTTTGACGAGTAGATAACACCTTTAACTAGTTGTTAACACCACAAAAGCTTAAAAGCCTAAAAACACTAAAGAAAAACGTGAGAAGAACAAAAAAATTCTAAAACGACTAAACGATCTAAAACGAATTAGAAATCAATTAGCAACTGCTCCCCGTCAGCAGTGCCAAAATTTGATGCATATCGCATGTGCAATAAATTACTTAAGATATTCCCCACTAATTAACTAGTAATATAGAGGTAGTAAGGATCGTTCCCACATAGAGTTATGTAATTGATATGTTATCTGGTTAGAAAAACTAGAATAAACAAAACCAGAAAGGGGCATTGGTTTATTAATTAATATACTTATCTATCTTTTATTAAAATCAATCATCACCAACCGTAGAATAACAACTATACCAGTGTTATTCTTAAACTCATTTTTATCACTGGATACAAAAGTTCTCGCTACCAAATTCTATTTGTTTGAACCACCAAGTAGTTAATAACTCAAGATGTAACCCAATCGTACACTTGCTGGTGTTGTCCTAATAGTTAAACTCTTATATCAAGGTCCACTTGATGGTGTTATCTTCACTCGCAATTGCTCCACAGAATCCCTTTGCAAGGTCTCACGATTTCCTCTTGTGTAGATCATTGTTTGACTGTTACACTTATCACCCAACTTCTACTAGCGATTGTATAATCAATAAATTAATTTAGCGTGCACTCCAAACAATCCACGAATCACTCATAGAACTTCGATATAATAAAGATAAGAGAAAACGATTAAAACTCCAGATACACCTGTAAACTAATAAAGCTTCACGTCTAAAACATTGAATTCATCCTTAATCAAAAAAAGAATTAGCTACTCATAATACAAGGAAAAAGAAGAAATATCTTGGTTTCCCCCTAAAGAGGTAAACCCTAGGTTTAATATGTAGAAGATGTGATATAAGAGGTATATAGTTTCTTGTTTGAGCCTTAGATGTCTTCTTTTATAGCCTTTAATGCTTGGCCTTCAAGTTTTCTCTTTCTAGGGTTTATAATCCTTCCGGGACCATGTTTTCTTAAGTTACAACTAAATTTCGGAGCAGTATCAGGTTTGGATAACTTGATTGGATCATTTTCTAGACGAGCATTTCTTTGTATAATTTGCTGAAAACGTGATATTTATTCTCTAGGTTCGGCTGACTCATGGTGAACAGTTGTTAGCCGAAATTCTCTTTGTACACTCAAGTCTTTCGAACTCGTTTTGTCCATAACTTCTTCGTCCGATGTCGGAATGACCTCATTATTTTGCAAAATCTTATCATTTTCATTCTTTACAAGATGATGATAAAAACTCATCGATTTGAATGTGTGACACCTCAACTAAACTACCTGCGTAGAATCTATACTAAGATGCATCAAAAACTAGATCATTTATTTAAAATTCATAATTACATAAACTAACCCAAAACAAACCCATGCTCTCTGATACTTTATGAGTGAAACAACTCTCAAGTGATATGAGTATATTAATGTGTTTTTTTACAGATAAATTAAGAATACATATATAAAAATAAAAACAAACTTTTTTAATTCACTAAAGCTTTAAACTACGAAAACAAATATCTTCACATGTACCATCTCATTTAATAACTGAAACTGAAGTGGAAACGAGTGAACATATCATCTCAAAGGGGTGCTCAGCAAAAACATATAACTCTCAAGTAATCATTAATATGCTTCACAGTTCTAAAAGATCAACAACTTAAGGAGACAATAATAAATTAAAGCATTCATCAATTTAAGCATTTAAGAAGCAGAGTGTTATCCTAACCTCGCCTTACTCATTTTAGAAAAAGACGCTAGAACAAACCCAATCAATAATGATAACACCATCCACATAGAGTGCTCATACAAACCATGATTCTGGACATTACCATCAAGATCACATAGTTAAACAATCAAGCATAATATGCACACAAGGGACTCCCCCAAAATAAATAGTACTCCCTCCGTTCCACTTTAAATGATAGTTTGGAAGTTTTCAACAGATTAAAAAATGAAGAGAGATATGAAAATTTTCCATCTATGCCCCTGAAAAAAATATTCGAACATTAATTGCTATTAGTGCATTTATAAATAAACTTATAGTTCCAAGACTAAATGTTAGGTTATTATCGGTAGTTTTGTGAAAAAATATGAAAACTATCAAGTAATGGAGAACAAAAAAATAACCCTAGACTATCATCTAAAGTGGAACGGAGGGAGTATATATAATATTCAACCGGCTTTTCCGGTCGACCAAATAATATTCAAGCAACTTTTCCTTCCTTACTATCCTAATAAAATAAATAATATTCAATAGGCTTATCCCATCCTACTAATAACATTCAGGAAGCTTATCCTGCCCTACTCAACTTAGCAAAGAGATGTGGAGAAAACACAGACACTCCTTGAGGGTAAACCACACAACGCATATCACACAATATAGTAATTCAATTACACATTCACGACCACAGATCGTAAAGACACACCAAGCCCGTAAATAAAAAGAAACTTAATGATTACAAGCAGGTTATAAAGTTCCCACCTCTTTTGATGACAAGCTACGCCTACCTCGTATTCCTCAATCTACTTGTTCATTCTTTGAATCGATCGTTGTTAATATATACTAACTGTTAACAACACAAGCACTATAATAATATAGCCAATAGGCTCATACAACATTCATAACGCAATATCGAACAAGTTCCCAATTATTGACTAAGTGAAATAATTAATACTTCTAATTTTTATTAATGGTTCTATAACATGGTGTTTTAGAATTTTATCATAAATAAATATTTACTCATCCAAATTATATGAATTAGGTGTCACTGGAAAGCTCTCGTAAAATTCTACAACTTTGTATATGAACTCAATGTCAATTCAGAACCTAAGTGGACTAAATCATCAAGTTAAGAAATCCGGCCCTAAGCCCAAGACCATATAGACCTAACCCGGCCCGAACCATTAAACAACCCGTTTGGGTCAACCCACAACCCATTAATCCACTTACTGACTCGTTTACCGACTCAACCCATCTGACTCACTAAATCGGCTGTCTAAAACGAACAGTGTGACTCGGTCAAATGATTTAGTGTGTCATATACATTGATTTAAGGCAACTGGATTCATCCGGTCATCGATGTGTAAATTTACTCCACTACTACTTATAACTAAATACAAAACTTCCCCAACGTCCACTTTTTTTATAATTTATTAGGTTCAACTTTTTTCTCTTAATCTTCCACAATTACTGCAGCTACCGATACTATAGTATCAAGTATGAATTCTGATCCTCAACTTAGTTATGCATCTGCACTATCCGTGTCTAAGTGTTTGAATGCATATAACAAGGGAATCCAATATTTCATCCATACCACTAGCTAGAATTAGAAAGTAGAATTTCCATTACATACGTTATCCAATATGTACAAAATCATTTATCTGTCTATATATGATTCATTTATTATCATTCGAAATTAAAAATAAATTATAACTAAATTACCTCATAAAAAAAGTTACGAAGGCATCTTGTACTTCATCTCCACTAATTCATTCCTCCAACAATCTTTACAATTTACCCTCTAGCTCAACACTATTTATTTTAGTTCTAAATTGTACCTTTTTTAATACTCGTTCCTTTTCAGCAAAAGTGTTATATTATAATTCTTCCATACTTCTTTCTATAAACTCTCTTTTCCTTTCATACTAATTCACCTCTCTCTCCAACTCTCTTTTCTCTATTACTAATAAAAAAAATCTCTCTGATTTATTTTTATTCTTAGTCATTCTCTGAATTTTCATTTTTCCTAACCCGTGGTCTATTTTAAGATGAATAAAATGAGTTTTGGACTATAAACTTTGTACCGCATCGGTTTCAGGTACAGGTACCTTTTTGTTGAAGATCGTTTGAGCTTTTCCTGGGAGTACCATCTAGCTCTGGGTTCGAGTGGTATTTCATCCCTACCCATAACTCATCCACTGGTTCGGGCCTCCACTTAATTTTCCTGGATAGCAATAAAAGTATTATAAACTTTATTAATATTTTATACTAATAATTAATATAAGATTACATATACATGAAGGAAAAATGTCAAGTAAGTATGATATTAAGTTGTCAATATCATATATCATATAAGGAATCGACCAACGTGGTCAACTAATCAAAGGTCAATGCGGTCAAATGTTGAGTGTTTTTTTATTTTGATTTCTGAGTGTCAGATCGGCATCCGATTGGCGTGCTTTAATGATCAATTTCGTATAACTTTTTGAAATCTATCTAATATTACTAATATCTTATTAAAATTATTCTCTTATTAATTAATATAATTTAATGCTCAGATTCGATTAATTAAATCATTACGCGGCGTAATGACCTAGTTAAGAGTCCTTACAGAATAAGTTGAATTTTGTTTTGGATCCTTCTTCATTTATAGTGCCTCACTTTTTTTTGATGATTAACCTAATAAAAGACATAAACCACAAAACAAAACATAATACAAGGTAATTACAAGAATTATAGGAAATATTAGTATGGATTTGACATTAAAATGATATGAATTATGCACTTATCAAATTCCCCCACATTTAGCATTTGCTAGTCCTCGAGCAAACTACCTACCTAAACTAACCTAACTCATTATCGTTGTATACAACCATGTATGGAGAAAGTAAGTTATGAGTGGTGCAGTTGGAACAACATGTTCTGTCATTAGTGGAGACTATCTATGTGTGTGCGAGGCATGAAAAAACCTTTCAAATAAGTTTTTTATAGCGTTTTCATCTGTATTAACTCTGACTAAAATGATGAGATACTCACCCTCGTACCATTTCAACAATAGTTTGATCTGTATTATGCTATTTCTTGTCAATCATGGAGATGACATCAAAATTTTGGATAAACCTCATTCTTGCAGTCTAAGGTACAAGAATTCTCTCTCTATTAAAGTGGTGGACAATATAAACAGTAACCACCATCATC
This sequence comes from Papaver californicum, assembly GCA_023531435.1. Lineage (NCBI taxonomy): Eukaryota > Viridiplantae > Streptophyta > Magnoliopsida > Ranunculales > Papaveraceae > Papaver > Papaver californicum. The sequence continues at coordinate 4,723,567 of JAJJMC010016780.1, forward strand.
AACAATGCAAAGAAATATCAGTTTGAAGAATTTTGAAAAAATTTATGGCGTGAAGCAATAAAACTGAAGTGAAGATGTGAAATTTTTGTACGCAGACAATGTCTACTTGTGAAGCAAGTGCGAAGTTCTTTTTTCCTATATTCAATAAACAAGAAGATCAACAAAGTGAATTTGATAAAGTTTTTGAAAAGAAGAAATATATGAAGAAAAGTTTCAAAAACACAAGAAAAGTTAAGAAAAGTGTGAATTTTGAAAGTAATACTAGTACAAGTACAAGAGTGAAGAAAAAAACGATAAAGTTCTTTATCCATATAGTCATACATAAGAAGAAAAATTCAGAAATATCTTGAAATATACTTGTGGAGAAGAAGAGATCTATGAAGAAATAAATAACATGTGCAGAAGTTTCTCTTTTTACAAGTGCAATATCAATGAAGATTCAATTAAGAAGTGCAAAAAGAAGAAAATTTTGTCTGGGTATTAATTTCAGAAGTCGTCAAAGTTTCAAGCCGTACTGTTTCTATTGGAATATGTCGAGAGAGACATCCGCATAACTAATGAAGAGTTGGGTGAGCATTACCATATTTCTTATATGATTGACTCTCATATTACTAGAGATCGTCAGAAAAAGAAATATATAAGCGTCACCTTTCAATTGTGTGTAAGTGTTCACTTCTTAATTCTTGCTTACACACCCGGGAGTATCCTTTCTATCGTTTTCTGAGCAACTAGATTGTGAGGTAGAGTCGAGGCAAAATGCTATCAGACAAATTAGAAGGCTGCACTGGTCGGTTTTCATCCAAGAAAAATTAATTCAAGTTCTTACTTCACTAATGTAGATTAGAGTATAGCAATAAGAATAAGTTTGTTCCCAAAGAGAGGCAGGTGATTGTTAATTACTTTCGATTACTTATGTAAACAAGGGGGTTTTGGTTGTGATTATAACTAAATTATACTAAAACAAATAGATTGAAATGAATATCAGAGATAAAGAACACTGGTTAGAGAGTTCACCTTCCATCTTCCAACATGTTATCAACTAAATCATACTCAAATTCATGTACTTTCAATATCAATAACCCTAAAACATCCTATCGCAGGCTTACTCCGGCAAAACTCCTATTATCATCAAAGGCGCAAGAGCCACTCTTTGAATCCTTTTCAACGAATAACTTGGCGCAAGAGCCACTCAAGTTTAACCCAATGAAAGCAATGGTCTTTATGAGTTTAGGTTATTCTAAGCAATACAGCGCAAGAGCCATACAGGTTTAACCTAGGTCACGCTTCTACACATAACTGCATGGTAACATATCGTCATTAACAACTATGTTATGCTACTTGTAACAAGGATCTTTCGACAATTCTGGATCTCAAACCCGAGTTTAGCTATATATGTCAATGCATGCTCATCTAATTCGCGACTTAAACAAACAAGCAATTGATCGTACAATACGTTGTAAACGGTAGAACATAAGCGATACTGAAGAGATTATGAACATATGAGAATGAATACTTCAATTAATAAACATGTTTTCCAACTTAGGACTACATCTCTAACCAATAAGAAAGGTTTAGTTCATCATGGATTTCTCAAAATCCATGGAAAATAATTAAGAAAACAAGTAAAGCAAACCCTAGAAACCGTGATATTCAATCACAACTCCAAACCCTAGCTTCTTTTTCTCCTTGTGTTTTCAAGTGTCCAAAAGTATATCCTTAGGGTTATGTAAGTCTTCTTATATAGTCTTCATCATATCTTGGTGTTAGAGTCCTAATGGGACCATGATACCTCGATTTAGAATTCAAAAACGTGTCTTAAAAGTGGCTCCCGTCGAGTCATAATCGGTAGTCACGACACCCTCCTTATCTACCGATTGTAAGATCTCAAAATATGACTTTCTTGTGTCCAAAACTTGTCATAATCGGTAGAAAACTTTCTATAATCGGTAGATAACTTTCCATAATCGGTAGATAACTTGCCATAATCGGTAGACTCGATTTCCATGTTATCTACAGAATTTTGGAGCTCAAAAAAGAAGTTTTTCTGTACCTGAAACTGCCTATAATCGGTAGATAAATTTCCCTTGTTATCTCCCGATTATTTTGCTGAGTGTTTCACCATTTTCTTTCGCCTGTTTTTCTCATAACTTCCTCATACGAACTCCTAATGACCTCATTCTTTTTGTGTTGGCTTTGTATTCTCGCTCTCTTCAAAATAGTATTAAGAACATATGGATTTGAATGAGTTGAATTTGGTATTTGTCTCTTGTCCATTGGCAGAACTTAACTTCCTTGTTCATTTCGTGTCGTAATGAACTCGTTTCTTCTTCTTTGGTTGAATACACTTCAAAGCTCCTAAGAAACTCATAAACAAACAAAATCAAAGAATAATGATATGAGAACTAACAAGAAATCAATGAATTAGAGTATCCAAATTAAGCAAATAATGCACCTATCATGCACTCATCTCCAAAATGTAAAATTCACATGTTAGCTACTATGCTGCGGTAACACTGTTTTTTGGTCTTCTATTTATATTACTTTTTATAAATTGCAAGGATACACTACACGAAATCAGGGAATTTATAACAGCTTTTTTGCTAACGATTAATGATAGATACATTTTGGTATCTAAATTATGCGTAATCCCTATTCTACTAGTGCTTCATTTTGTACTTATTATGGGTTTTTATGTTTTTGTAGGTATTTTTGAGAAATAAATATTTATGGAAAAATCGGCTCAAAGAGTTGATAAAGGCACCCAGAAAAGTTACTAAAGGAACCATCCAAATTACTGAAGGCACCCATAAAATTGATAAAGGCACCCTCCCGTTTGAATTCAAATCCGGATTTGGCGGGAACATATTTTTCACGCGTGAAATAATCTGAGTTGTTTCGGAACCTATTTTCATGGGATTTTAAAAGGTTGTTCGAGTTAAATATTTGAAGAATTAATCAACTCAGGTCTACACGCGTCATTTACAAGAGTTTCACGCCGGAAAAATGGGTGAAAAATCAAGTTGGGAGTTAAAAAAAGAAATCCACTATGATTCGGAATAACAAGTATTTAGAGTTGGTTTTGGATGGATATTTGCATCCTTATAGATTAAGGAAGGCTATTAGGGTTTATTAATCCTATAAATAGCCAAGAGATTGAAGAAAAAGATCACCGGGAGAGAGCCAGAGACGTGAAAAAAATACAGAAGAAAAAAAAATTGCTGGTGAAGAAGAAGACGAAGAACATAAGGCAGGAGAAAACTGTCATTGATTCTGTCATCTATTGTTTCATAATTTAAAAGCGCCCAGGAACCGTACTTTATTGCTTATGTTTTCTATTCTCTTCAGCCACACAGAGAACACTGCTTGCAACAGTTATAACCGTATCAAACCTTCTGTGTTGTTTTTATTTCTTCTTCGTAAACACTTTTTGAGCTATGGAAAATTATTTTGAGAGTGTTTCCAACATGATGAGCTAATCACCATCACTGGGGCGACGGAGGAAGCTATTTTCCCAATAACAAAGTGGTATTCTTATTTTATTAATTATTTGCAATACTTTTATTATTATTTGCTTTGAATTAAATTTGGAAAAAATGATTTTTATCAATTAGTTGTGTTTTCTTTTGATGGGTCATGCTGAGTTTAAAACTTTTGATGTCTCATACTTTTGATTACAACTAATATTTTGGAAATCTAACTTTGACAATATTTTGAAAAACTTGAATATATGAATTGCAAGATAATTATTATTGTTAAATCACTTAAAAAATTGGCTAATGGTGGAATCCATAGTCTCAGTTCTTTCCACAATTCTTGAATCAATTCTACTTTAATCTTCTTTATATTTAGTATTAAAAATTAGGTTTAAAAATCAAATCTTTACAAGTATGAGTATCGAATCTTTTACCACTATTTTGAAACAACATCGGTTAACTTTTTTGGAACAACATATCATCGTTACAAAAAATTTAACGGTGAAGAATCGTTGATATAATTGGTATTTATTACTGAGTTTCGGGAAGGTTATGGTCAATTACCTTCGTATCCTCAACTTAAAATGACAAGTTACTTTGTAGTACCCTCTATAATTACTATTTGCGCCCTAATTCTACACTCGCTCAAGATGAACCCTTGCATCACAACAATTCCCTTTCTTTTCTCCAAAAATGTTCACATTATAACTCTTCATTTTAATTAACAAAAATCATAAAACAAAATCAAAATCATTAAAATTAGTTTTTTATTTAATATGTCTGAAAATATAATATGGATCAGTTGAGAGGTAGATAAAATAAGTTAATGTGTTGATAGAAAACATTTAAGACATTACTACAACCTATCTTCCCCCTCTATTTATTTCATATTTAATTGATTTCATGGTTTATCCCTTCCGCCAACCATTTCACCAGAAAATTCATCATATCCAGATTCAGCTGCAGAAAACTTCATCATCAATAATGAATCAATCGATGCTTCTGTTAAACATCGATTCACTAAAGATTTAAGTTTAATCGATTTATCATAGAAGGATTGACTCTGATTAAATTTGTTTAATCTATCGATTCTCCTAGGTTATCTTCAGCTAAGGTTTTCATTTATTTTTCTCTTAAGCGGTAGTTTTTCAACACCTGGGGGTTTATTTTTTTTAGAAATGATTGTAGATATTGTTGTGAATCGTATTCTACTGTAGTTTGTGACATTTTTAGGCCTATCTTTTGAACTTATATTACTAACACATACTATTTTACTTGTTTGTATATCTAGAATGTCATATTTTGTGAATAAATCTTGGATGCGTGAAACATGCATATATGGCATAGTATATAGACAAGGGGTTAGAGATTTCATTGATTAATGTTTTAGGGTGATATACGGTAAAATCGTATTTTCAAGTAGGTTCGAGAGATCAAAATCGAACAGGACGAGCCTAAATAAAAAAATGGCCGTTCACGCCATGCTTCAATCACAAAGGTGGAGAAGATTGGGTAGGTCTTAGGGGAAGGAAGCAAAAGAAGTTGAGAAATATCATTATGATGAGTAATGTGTAATGGAGAAAGGATTATCTCTGAGATGAATCGCTAATTTCGTATGTTTTGTTTCTCCTGATTGATTGTCTTGTTGTTGAATGTATGAGAACTATCTATTTATAGTTCGAAGGAGACACACTGATTTCTCGTAAGTCATGGAAGTTATGGAGAGGTAGAGAAGTGATGATTGTGGAGATTGCAGTGGGGTGGTATCCAAAAAGTAAGGAAAACATGTCAGACCACTACTCCCCATCCTCTCAACTGCTCTATAACCGCCCATTTCTTGTTACCTTCTTGTTCGTGGAGGTGGTGCCACCATGCATGATTGTCGTAGACCGCCAGATCAATACCCAAATGAAAATCCCCCCATGTATTGTATTTGATATCTCGTGGAAATAGTGGAGTCATAAGCCACTATTATTTTGATTAAGTCAAGTCAAGTCAAATGACCTGCTAAGTCAGTGAGGCAAGTTGTGCAACTCACCGAATTGATAATTAGACTGATTAATATCGAGTTTGTAAGTTCAGTAGTCATGTACTTGCTTGGGAGTAACATGGCACATTTAATGTCTAAGTATTAGCTCAAAAGTGACTTACCATAAGTCTGAGAGGCTTTTGAGGCCAAATGTTGTAGAGGGCTTCTTAAGCAAAAAGACCTACTAGAATTCATATAATATTTAATATTGAACCAATATTGAGAAGAAAGGCGTATTTCTGAGGGAATTAGCTAGCAAAGCTAGTAATAGCTACTTAGCGTAAATAGTAATGTGCTAGCTCTTTCAGTATAAAAGGATAATGTGTTAACGTCCCCGGAGCAAGGCCAATATACATAGCTCTTAGAAAATATCAATTGTGCTAGGGCCAGGAAGCTAGTGTCAAGGAGGTTCGAATTAACACTTCAACTAGGTCAAATACAGTTAGCACTAGAGTGCTAGTGCTAATGCGCTTGTGACTAAGTCGCTAAGTATGGATGCGCTAGGACAAGGGCATATTGGTCATGAGCATATTGGCTAAGGCACATCAGGTAGAAATGTTAAGTCATGGGACGCATCAGCTAGAAACATGCTAGCTATGGACGCATTAGGCTAGAAAGGACGCATCAGCGCTTCTAGGGCGCATTAGAGAAGGGATAGGGACGCGTTAGGCTTGTTGCGCGTCAAAGCATGAGATGTTGTGGAGCAGGGGATGCATCAGGATAGTGACTAGGGCATGCTAGGATGGCAGGGACGCACCAGGCTAGTGAATAGGGCACGCTAGGATAGCAGAGACAGGTGCTAGGGCTAGAGACGCATCAGCTAGTAGGGATGCGCTAGGCTGCTAGCGACGCATCAGGCTTGTGTCTAGGGGCGATGCGTCATCTAGAGACGCTCTAGCCTTGGGACGCACTAGGTAAGGGGAGCGCTAGCGCATGAGACACGCTAAGGAGCTTGCACCTTTGGCGCTATGGTTAGGGTTAACACTTTTAGCGCTAAGACTAAGGTGCTAAGGTTAGCGACGCATCAGGCTGGTGGCTAGGGGCGCACTAGGGTTTCTGGTGCGTCTTGGGACGTACTTGGGTTTATGGCGTTGTTATCCATCCATGGATCACATCGTCCAAGGAAGTTTTCTCCTTTGGTGCTAGGGTTAGAGTTAGCACTTTTAGCGCTTAAGGTGCTAAGGTAGTGATGTGCTAGCTAAGGCCTCATCAGGCCAAGATATGCTAGCCAAGACCATGTTAGGTTAGTTTGTGCTTCTAAGTTGTTATGGTTAGCGCCAAAAGCTAGCGCTTTTAGCGCTAATGTGGATAACTGGTGCCAATATGGTGCTAAGCCAAATAGATAGTGCTAACTTGGCGCTGATAGGAGAAAAGGCTAGGGTTAGCCTAGATCAAAGGCTCAATGCATCTTTGAGGCATTGCTTCTTGATTGTGGCGAGTCCGAGAGGAGTGGCGCATAATTTGTGGCTTATATTTAAGCAAAGTGCTAAAGTAGCATATGTGAGCTCAGAAGAGCAATTTGAGACGAGTTCGTTGTGAACCAAGCGATAAGCTTGAGTGTATTTTGGGGTTTAAGCATTAGCTACTCCCGCATTTGATAGATTTTACTGGAACATTGATGTGCATTCTAGGAAAGTTCAAGGAATTCAGCCTTGGAATTTATGTGAATTGAGACTAGCTCGATATGACATGAATATTATGAGTATTGAGGAGGCTGCAAGGCTAGTTTAGAATGTTTGAAGAGGATTTGTATTCTTAATTCACTTGCGGAATATAGGAAGAGATACAATATTCCATATTTTTTATAGAGTTAGGCATATACGCATAGATGCACACATATCCCTTTATATTCCCGCTGCTTGGCAGAGGGAAATTTTATAAATCTAGCCCTTATCAAAAACTCACCATCTACATTAAGTCCCCTGTTTAGTGAGGAACAGTAATGTTGCACAGTAAGGACTAGAAGGTGACAGTATGCTTATAATGGTTATATATGCATAATTTTTTTAAAAAAAATTAAGAGTAGAAGAAGGTATACTTAGCTTCTTGGATGTCTGAGATATGCTCCCCTTAACGCAAAACTTGGATGGTGATAGTAGATGCCCACGTTCTGGCTAGGAATTTCTAATTCGTGAGTTAAGGGAAACATAGCTGGGTTGAACTTCTGATCCAGTCACGTTGGTTGAGCAGCTACCAGCGCAGGGTCATGGAGAGTACGGCTATGGGGAGCACCATTGGTCATGGAAGAAACTTGGTTACCTGAGATTGATATATGTGCACCATAGCATTAACCCTAGTTGGGATTAATAGATGTCCATGTTCTTGTCAGTAATGTTAGCTTGCCCGTGAGTAGAGAGGGAACATGGTTGCCTGGTTGGCGCTTTCTTTATTTCTTTTTTTTGAAATAGGTCCGCCTAATCTCAAAAAGAGGATCAAGTCAGCTGGATCGGTTCTTCATGTAGGTGTCCAACAAGAAACAATTATTAGTTTTGTCTCCTCCAGGCAATCCCTTTGATGTAGAGTTAATCCTTAGATTTAAACTTTCTTATAAGCAAGTAGTTGGTTCATGTGCTTGCTTAGGTTTTAAGTATGCATCGATCAAGTGCTAGTGATAACATCAGCAAGGCGACGGTAGAGGAGAGACAGGACACCTAGAGACGATGCTTAGTTAGCAGCAACAAAGTTGGAAATATTAGAAACCGGCAGAAGAAGCTGATGGTATATTAGAACTACAGGTGAGGCTGGCGGTGGACTCCAGTGCTCTTGTCGTAGAAAGGTTTATGAGGTCTTCTAGTGTTGTGAGATCTTCTTGGGAGATGTAGTGCGTCCTGAGATGATGGTATGTCTGAGAAGACGAAAGTCCACGGGCAGGTGAGGTCTCTACAAATCTGAGTCTTCAGAATCTCGTTTGGAAACCCTAGTTTATACACCATTCGCTTCAGAAGCTGTTAAAGTTTCATATGATGTCGGATTTCGACGTTTGACCCAACCTTTTGAAGGCAAAAGACCAAGCTATCATATGAAAAAATAATCACCCGATTGAAAGTTTGCTAGGTCATCCAACCATGCGTAAACATTTGTGATTAGTAATCCCGTGTAAATTTTTCAGATCTTGTAGATTTTAGTGTAAGATCCATATCTCCTAGCTCATGCCTCCGATTGATGTGCCCTTCTGTTATGTCATAATAGAGACATAGATAAACACTTCTTGTGAAGGATGTTTTGACCCGTTCCTCATCAATTGCTATCGATTTCTAAATTTGTAAATTGAAGAGTTACTGACGGGAGCATCAAAGAATAGAGGAGTGAGCCGAGCTGGTGCCTGAAGGTGACGTGTGCTGAAGGAGGTAGGGCGTGTACCGGAAAAGGAAGGGCGTGTTAATATTTTATAGTGATCATATCACTGGATCCCTGACCTGCAACTTATAAGCCAATATTCTGGAAGTTGGGAGGAGAAGCCTGAATCTGGGGCGACTGTGGCATTGGATGTTTGTTTTGAGATGGAGATGGTTGTGGTTTCTAAGTTTGGTACGTTCCGAATAGTAGAACTATGTGATTGAAGTAAGTAGCATCAACATGAATGGAGTTACCATTCTGGATGTGATCAGGTAAGCAGAGGAGGCTTCCTAGTCATGTGATTATTGATGTAGAGAGGTCTTGTTGTTGGTATTGTTGCTGATCAGACCTTAAAGGATTGTTACTGTGTTAAACTTTCAGAAGTGAGCGAGTCATCAGTACCCAAGTGTAACTTACTTAGATCCACTTCCAGGAAGGAGATAATCTTACAGTATCGTCACAGGTCTATGCTTCCAGGAACTTGACAGGTCAAGGGAAGTCATGAAAGTTAGAGCCGTCCTTTCTTGTCGTTGAAGCGCTGGGGCTGGAGCGAGTATCTGAATTGAAGTTGAAGCCATCGTTGTGATTCTGGGCTACTGAGATGCAAAGCCATTCTTCTTTGATCTCCTTGACTCAAAGTATGACTATTATGACTTGATTAATTGGTTTATTTCTTTCAGCAGGTACGTGTGATGCGCCCTTGAGTGGACACTACTCATATTGCTTCTGATAGTCCCCAGTTTGTAAGATAAGGATTGCGAATAATACTTCCATGATGATATTTATGAGGCTTTGAGAGACTCCTTGGATATAGAGGATAAAGATAAGTTGAAGGATGAAGAGCTGGATGAAGCGCCCCATACTGAATAACTTTGTGAAGAATCTGATTCCACTGTTGTTGGCGGAGAAGTAAGCAATAAATATGAAGTACTACCGGGTTCCTCTGATAGCTTGGATTCGTATTGAGTAAGTTTATTCTCTTTATGACTATGGAGGAACATGTGAACTCTTCAAACTTCTCATGTAAAAATAGTTGTATCCGAATTTATAAAAACTTTATATATTTTCGTCATCAGAAAGTTTCAGAAGTATAATGCTTGGGAAAAACGTTGTAGAATCTTCATACAACCTTCGTTTTGGATGATTGTCCATTATATCATTATTAGGAAATAATTTCCTACACCAATCTAAGAAGAAATCCAGTTTTTGAGATTGTTTGGGGCGTCAAAACGACCGAACAGTAGAACTCAGGAAGTATCCAGGAAAATCCTGACATTTTTCAGACTCGACTCCGCTAGCCATTTTTGCCATAACTCTTAGCTCGCTTGTCCGATTGATGCTCCCTTTTAAAAATTTATAGTATACACCAATACGAAACTTTTTATATAAGAATAATTCCCAGATTCATCACCAATTGTTGTCATCTTCAGAGTTTCCGAGAGGTAATGAAAACGGTTTCTGACGCGGTTTTTGTGAAACATCTTGTAATAGGTTGGGCTCATGAAATACCTAAAATATTACTCTACAATGAATATATGTGACCTTTATGAATATGTATAGTAGTTTTTATGGTTCATGCTCAAGAATTTCACGTTTGAGATGTTTTGACCTAATATACTTGGATCCTCACTACTCCTAGTGGCGGAATGACCAATATCAGAGAGTTGATCTTGATAGAGAAGGAACAAGAGTTACCGTTGATTTTGATGTGGATAATGTACTTCCCCATACTGAAAACCATATGCGATCTCCCATTTGCGTACTTGTTGAGGATGGTGCTCCTACTGACGTTGATGTGCAGAATGGTAGCGTAGCAGGGAATGTGCTAGTTGAGTATCTTAATGCGGGTATTGTCATTGATTCCTCTTCAGTAGGACCCTCCCAGGGTACTCACGTTATGGGAGATTTCACCACTCCATCGGTTTGTGCTGATTTGTAATGATCCATCTCCCTCAGAGTGAAATCTGAATCATCCTCGAATGGGAAGAAGCTTCAGATGAAGATGATAATTCTGATCTTGGCATTGCATGGATTTGTCTTCATCTGGGAGCTGCATGGGAGCGTGAAGTAGGTAGTGCCTTGCTGAAGGGACTCATACCATAGTGAAGGGACTCGTACCATAGTGAAAGGGTTTCCTTGTGAAAGGGAAAATTTGATAATGTCATAGTTGGCTTTGGATTTTGTAGTTGTTATTGTAGAGTTTTGTATGGAACGTGGAGCAGAGCTTCTCTATGGGTTGGCACTGAGGCTAAGGCTGGAGCTGGGGTTGAGGCTGATGGTGAGCGTTCGATTTGTGACGTTTGCTGAGATGAAGCCTCCCTCTTGACCCCTTCGTTCTGATTGGATGTTGTAGTGTTTACTGACCAGACGGCTTCCCTAACATAAATCTCTACGAGTTTTGGACCTTGAATTGGCATATGTAGTCACCAGAATATTCGTCGTTCATCTGGAATCCCTTAGGATTAGATTTGTGTACAATAACTATTGTATTTTCCTGAAGCAAAATCACCTATTTAGGTATGGGACTCACTTGGGATTAGAGACAGAGGAGCATATAAATGCACCATCGAGACTAATAGGGGAGCAATCGCTTGCGAAGTTGGACAATGTTAATTACACAACTGGTAAGTTAGTGACCCATAAGGCAGTTAAACGAAAGAGATATCATTCTGATGAAGAGGATGGTGATTCTGAGATTGTCACGTGTGCTTTCTATAAGAAGTTTATTCTTTGGGAACTTGATTCGTATTGTTCCTTGACCATACGACATTGTGTCGACGTGATGCACACGGAAAAGAACGTCATGGAACATATTATTTACACTATCTTTGATAAGGACAATAAAGCTATTTTTGCATGGAATAATCGCGAAAAATTGAAGGATAATAACCTACACTGTGGAGAGTGGAAATAAAAGAAAACTAATTTGTTACGGAGTTCGGTTTGAGCAAAGAAGAGAAAACTGATTTTTGTCAGATTCTAAAAGATCTGAAAGTTCCTATGGTCTTTTCGTCGAACATGAGAACCAACGTAAATATGGAGCAATTGAATTTGAGAAGCTTGAAATCACATGACTATCATATGATTATTGGGTACTTATAACCTATTTTTCTTCAACATGGCTTTCCTGGAGAAAAAGACTTGGATACTGCACTTCAACAAGTCAGTTTGTATTTTAGATTGTTGTACTCGAAGGTCGTTAGCAGAGAATATCTGAACAAGGCTACGCAGATGATTGCAGAGGCAATATGTGTGCTCGAAAAATATTTCTCGGCTGGATTTTTTGATATAAGCGTGCACAACATAGTTCATTTGGCTGATGAGGCCTTAATTTATGGACTTATTAGGTATCGATGGATGTACCCATTCGAAAGGTGAATTGCCACTATACAATTTTTTATTATTTTTGTTGTTTTTGTACTGAAATTTACATGTACATACTAAATCAGGGCAATGAAGGAGTGCAAAAACATCCCAAATAACAACATATATATTGAAGGGTCAATTACGAAATCGGTTGAAATGGATGACTATGTTAGATTTTCCATGGTGTAAATAAAAAATGCAAATCAAGGAGGTCATAAAGCAAGTTTGGAGCCATTTTTAAAGGAAGAACATGAATTCATCTATGTGGGTTCCATGCTTGATGATAAGTCAGTTGATGTGAGCCCTACTCAATAGATGTAGATACGTCGTGGGTAAGTTTTCGGCATAATCCTGAGGGTATCGATGATTATTACAAATATTGGTTGGTTGTGTTTTTTTTTATGTGGACAATGGGTTTCCGTTAATTATAATTTGATTTAGTATATATGTTAAATGTAGGGATTATTGCGAGAACCAGTCATCTTCTGGGGTTGCGATGGAGGAAATCCAGATGCAAACCAAGTTCTTTAGTTGGCTATATGAAAAGGTTTGCATTATTTCGACTGTTTGTTATCATAATAATTATGCAGTATGCTGATGTGTTGATTTCTTTTCGCTTTCACATCTTAGATCAAAATACAAAATGGATACAAATTTGTGGCGTTACTTCAGTGGTCCGGTGTCTCAGCAAGAGTATAATAAACTCCGTGTGAATGGATTTGTTTTTTATTCCAAACCTCTTGAGGGAAATGTTAAGACCCAGGATAGTGGTGTCACCTTGGTTGCATCGACCACTTATAGGAGCTCGAAAAGGGATAAAAGACATGTTACTACCCTAACCTGGTTGTATGGGATGATCATACAAATCCTAGAGTTGAACTATGGTACATTTAAAGAAACTTTCTTCTACTGTGATTAGGTGAGGGTAGAGAATGAAATAAATGTGTGTCCAATTCAGAATTTCATTTGGTAAATTTATTAAGATTTAAGAGATGCACCGATATTTCCGACAAGCCCGTGATTATCACTGAAGAGGCTGGCCAAGTTTTTTTCTCCAAGGATTTGAAACATCCAGACTGGTAGGTTGTTATTCATTCGCCAAAAGGACTAACTGCAAGCATGGATGATCTAGTGAAACCAGGTGGCGACATTTTTCAAGATATTTTGGCAGAGGAACCACATCTAGCTAAATTGCTGAAGCAAAGGCGTTGCCCTCCACCAAAGTAATAAAAAATCTCCAATATGTGATCAGTAAGTTTCCTTTATTTTGCTTGTGCATACATTTGTATTTGATCAGAATGTTGGTCTTGATAATAAATAGGTCTAAAATTCCCTTTATAACGTTAATGTTTTTTTGAATATATGCAGATTCCAATTGGAAGAACTGGATTTGTCTTTGGACCTGCAAGGTCTATGTTTTTTTCGTCTAATTTTTTTTGTTTAAATGTGGCTTTCATGTTTGTTTTTAAAGCCTTTCAGTTCTTGCCGGATTTTCCCTCGTTTGACTCTGGATTCTGTAATAACAATTTGTTGTTTATAGCACCCCAGCTTTTACACATATTTGCTTGCAGGCCCCTATTTAATTTAGCGCCAATATTTTTGACCTTATTGTTTCCCGACTTTTTAGACGCCCGTAACTAACAAGAAGTTGTTTTCACCCATCATCTTCAATTATCACTACCAAACAAACTCTCACTTTTCCCAATAAAATCATCTTCTTTGGAATATTTGATTATGTTTTATATTCTCAGATACAAAAACCAGGTAGAACTCCAAGAGACAAGAGGCTATAGAAAGTGGGGAAAACAACAACAAAATCATCGTTATTTCTTCTGAGGATTTGAGTAAACGATAATCTTCCATCTTCTTTTACTCAAGTATGGATTCGTATTATGTATTCTTTTAAGTGTTGTTCTCCTGATCATCTTCCTCTGCATGCTTACACAAAAAATGGATCATTTTTTAATGATCCTTTTTTCTTTGTTGCAAAGAGAATGCAAACAAATGTAATAACACTAATTAGTGTATTATGTTATTTATTTTTTTGCTACTCTGTTTTTATACTATTTAGTGTAAACACTCTGTTTTTATTGGTGGTGTGTGGTTGATTAACAAATTAAGTGAAATCATGATCTGGGTTCTGTTTGAATTACATTATTCTACCATGAATATGTGTTTGATTTAAGTTTTGTTATTGTTGTTAATTTTTTCTTCTTTCTAGGGTTTGATCTGTTTTTGAATGAAAATACAGATGGTCCATGTTGTTGTTTTTAGTTTGATATATTTTTGAATGAACATTTTGATGGTTGTTTTTGTCATTGTTTTCCAACAACATTTTTCATTATACTGCTATATATATGAAATGAAAATGTAGATTGTTGTTATCTATCAAAGTCAAATACAATTTATAGAAATGTTCTGTGATTGTTGCAGTTGTTGTCTCTCTTGCAGTCTATTTGGCTATGTTTAATACCAAAGAATTTTTTTGCATCCACACATAAAATCCATTGCTAGAAGGAGCCACAGTCCTTATTCCTCATTTGAGAGGGAGAGAGACAGAAAAGGAAAGAAGCATAAGATCTATTGTTTGGATAACGAACCATAGGTAAGTAGATCTAGATATTTTCTAACCGAGTCGTATAGGCTTATTGATCTCATGTCCCCTGAACAATTGAAAAAGCTTCAGAAGCGTGTGAACGACGTCGTGATTACCCATGAGATGGAATCAAGCTTAGAGATGATAAAGAGTTACGATAAAGGAAGGATGTTGAAGACGCTGCAATGGCGGAGGAGTTTAAAAGATCTAAAAAGGAGCAGTTTTGTCGTGCACAAGAGTTACTTTGGGCGAGTATACCGCAAAATCCTCCTGAGGGTACTATTCTGTCCTCTTATAATGAATCAGATACTAAACCAGATTGGGAACCTTTTCAGCATGTGCCAGAGCCCTATTCACTAGATGTGGAGTTAGAGCAGGTCGTGCAGGCTGATCTGGATGAAGAAGCAGAAGAAGACCTTTGGCATTACTTTGCAATGGGGCTTGTTGAACCATAGGAGAAGGAGTATGAGGAAAGTGAAGATGATGAAAATGAGGATGAGAAAAATGAGGATGAGGAAGATGATTGTGATGATGATGATGATGATAATGATGATGATGATGACAATGAGGAATAACATGGATCTGTTCAGTTTAACTTTTTGGGGATATATATTTTGGTATACTTATTGGTGATACTTTGGGGTATAATTTTGGCACCTTCTTTTTGGTATATGGTTAACAAATTAAACAATAATTTGGCCATGGTATACTTTTTGAAAACTTTTTGATACCTATTTTTCTGTTTTTCTGTAGCACACACTTTCAATTACACGTTTTGTGTGTTTATCATCTTTAATTTATATATCGTAGTGTCTTTTTCATCATCCATTTTTAAAAAAATTTGTTATGTTTATAAGGGTATTCTGGTCATTTTCAAAGTGGCATGAATTTTCACTTTACAGTTTCCGATAAGGGTAATATGATCATTGTACTATCCCAAAATATTTGTTTCACAGTTCCAGTAAGGGTAATCTGGTCAGTTCACAGTCGCATGAATGTTTGCTTCACAATTCTGGTATGTAAGGGTAATTTGGTCATTTGCACAGTTCCAGAATACTTGCTTCATGTACTGGTATGTAAGGGTAATCTGGTTATTTGTACAATCCCGTAATACTTGCTTACAGTTCCGGTAAGGGTAGATTTTCTGGTTCATTGGTAGATTTTGTGGATCCCGTATGATCGTGAACGACACGAGGCATACTCCGGTCCCCATTGCTAGAAATAGACCTTAGGTGTACATTTTGGTTAATGGAATATGTAACAAAAGCAGATTTTGTGGTTCATTGGTAGATTTAGATATCCGATATATGGATCCCATATGATAGGGAACGACACGAGGCATACTCCGGTTCTCATTGCTAGAAATAGACCTCAGGTGTAAATTCCTGAATGAAGTATGTAACAAAAGCAGATTTTATGGTTCATTGGTAGATTTAGATATCGATATATGAATCACGTATGATGGGGAATGACACAAACACACTGCGTTTCCCATTACTAGAAATAGACGTTAGGTGTACATTCTAGTTAGTGGAATATGTAACAAAAGTAGATCTTGTGGTTCATTGGTAGATTTAGTTATCCGATATATGGATCTCGTATGATCGGGAACGACATGAGGCCTACGCTGGTTCCCATTGCTAGAAATACATCTCAGGTGTACATTCTTGTTAATGGAATATGTAACAAAAGCAGATTATGTGGTTCACTTGTAGATTTAGGTATCCTATATATGGATCCCGAATGATTGGGAACGATACGAGGCATACTCTAGTTTCCATTGCTAGAAATTATAGGCCTCATGTGTACAATCCGATTAATGGAATATGTAAGAAAATAAGATTTAGTGGTTCACTGGTAGGTTTAGATATCTTATATATGGATCCCGAGTGATCGGGAACGACACGAGGCATACTCCGGTCCCCATTGCTAGAAATGCATCTTAGATGTACATTCCAGTTAATGGAATATGTAACAAAAGCAGATTTTATGATTCATTGGTAGATATAGATATCCAATATATGGATCCCGTATGATCGGGAATGACACAAGGCATACTTCGGTACTCATTGCTAGAAATAGATCTTAGGTGTACATTTTGGTTAATAGAATAGGTAACAAAAGCATATTTTGTGGTTCATTGTAGATTTAGTTATCCGATATATGGATCCCGTATGATCGGGAGCGACACAAGGCATACTCTGGTTCCCATTGCGAGAAATATACCTCATGTGTACAATTCGGTTAATGGAATATGTAAGAAAAACATATTATATGGTTCACTTGTGTATTTAGATACTCTATATATGGATCCCGAATGATCGGGAACGACATGAGGCATACTCTGGTTCCTATTGCTAGAAATTATAGACCTTATGTGTACAATCTGGTTAATGGAATATGTAAGAAAAACAGATTTTTTTGGTTCCTTGGTAGATTTAGATATCATATATATGGATCCCGAATGATAGGGCATGACACGAGGCATACTCTGGTTCCCATTGCTAGAAATAGACCTCGTGTGTACAATCTGGTTAATGGAATATGTAACAAAAGTAGAATTTGTGGTTCACTGGTAAATATAGATATCTGATATATGGATCATGTATGATCGGGAATGACACGAGGCATACTCTGGGGTCCATTGCTAGAAATAGACCTCATGTGTACTTTCAGGTCAATGGACAAAAGCATATTTTGTGGTTCATTGGTAGATTTTGACATCCGATATATGGATCCCGTATGATCGGGAACGACGTGAGACATACTCCGGTTCCCATTTCTAGAAATAGACCTCAGGTGTACATTCCGGTTAATGAAATATGTAACAAAAGCAGAATTTGTGGTTCATTGATAGATTTAGATATCCGAAAAATGTTGGCTTCGTTAATTTATTTTGTACCACTTATATATATTTGACTACAAATTTATTTTGACTTGACCAACTTTGTCCACAATATTTCACCTCGATCCCGCTGCATATGATCCAAATATTTTGAGATAAAAACAAATCTCTTCTCTATTATTGAATTCTTCTCTCTTGTCCGAAAAACTTAGGTATAGATTTTGTATCTCAAATTTCGTTCCTTCTCAAATCCCCACTCTGATACATCTTTTTGATTTCGGTTCCCTTTCAAATTTGAGAAACCTTTTCTAATTCCCTCCCAAATTACATTTCCTTCTTCTCAAATTTTTAAAATGATTTCAACTCTCATCCTTCTTTATAAATAGAGTGAGATGAAGAACTCAATTTTTTTCATGCATTGTCACAATCTTTGCTCACCATCTTCACTTATACCTCTTTCTTCTTTCATACCCTCTTACCTCGCATCTTTCTTTGTACCTCATTCTTTCTCCAGAGGTAATCTATGTAGCTATTACTTTCAAATAGTTATTTCAAAATAGGTTTTTTTCTGGTTGTTATCTATTTTCATAAATTACAACCAAACTTAGAGTTTCAACATAAGTTCATGGTTATAAAGTTTTTCTTCATAGGTTGATCTTCTTTAAAATTATACCTATCCTGGTTGTAAGCTCCTTCAATAAATTTTAACCAGAATTTGGGGTTTTTTATGTTAGTTCACTGATGAGTTTGCTTTCTCTTCCAATAGTTTCTTATGATCTACATTTACATTATTGTTTCCTTCTTTGTAATTATTGTTATTTGGTTGTTATCTCTTTTCATAGATTATAACGAAACTGAGGGTTTCAACACAAGTTCATGGTTATGAAGTTTTTCTTCAAATGTTGTTCTTATTACTTTAAGATTATATCTTTCCTAGTTGTAATTCTCCATCTATAGATTTCAACTAGAATTTGAGGTTTTTTATTTTAGTTCATTGTTGGGTTTGCTTTCGCTTTCAACAGTTTGTTTTTTTCAACATTTACCTATATATTGTTGTTCACTACTTTGCAATTAGAGTTAATTGGACTTTGGTACTTAGTTTTTGTCCAACATTAGGACTTGGTCTAATTTTTAACCAACTTAGGGTTTTGTATCTAGAATTAACATTGGCTCACACTGACTCTTGACTTCTGTTTAGTATTTATTAAAACTTTATATAAAATCTAATTATTAACGAATTTGTTATTGTACCCTTACAACATTGACCATTATTGATTCCATTCATAAGCCTATGGTCCCATTTCAAGAGATCCCTTTAACCTAAATTATTTTGACCTCTATCATCTTTCGCCCCCACTTCTTCCGCATCCACGACCCTTGACCATTGATGAACATATCAATGGAAAAAAATGATGATTCAAGAACCTAAACAAGCATACTCGAGCAACCCTAATCGATCAAACACCAACTTCTCCCCTTCTCTTGTTTCCAACATTTTTTCACTGTATAACCACTTTTATACTATCAAAATCTCCACAGATCAATTAGCAGAAACCCCATGAAAAGTCTCTTCAAACTCAAATCTACTCCAAATCTTCCATTCTTAATTCTCCTAAGTTTTTCCCAAATTGAAGAACTTGTGAATGGAGTTTTACCTAAAATTTCAGTTTGAATTTGTTTAAGTTTTATTTCAATTGAAATTAGGGTTACTGATTTGGGTGAGTTCTTGAATGGAAAATCAGATGGTTAGGGTTACTGACTTTGAATTTGATTAATTCTTGTTTCAAATGAAATTAGGGTTACTGATTAGGTTTTTTTTTTTTTTTTGTTTCTCTTATTTGAATTTGAATAGTTTTAGAAGATGGGTCTGTGGCAATCGGTAGGTTTCTTTTAGCTTGTTTGCTGAAAAACTAGGATTATAGATGTTGGGAAATAAAAGGAGGACGACACGTGTAAAACGATTAACGAAGGAGACAGTGAAACTAAGAAGAATGAGAAGCACACAATCAAAGCCGTATCAAAGGATCGAAAAAGGACAGATGTGTAAGACTGAGTAAATCTCTGCATGATTGACACGTAAGA